>VZTN01023961.1:0-20692 GCA_013400515.1 Erpornis zantholeuca
CAGATGTTTCTATCTCATGTATCATCATCCCATGTAGAAAACATTACTGATAACGTAAATCAAAACAGAAGTTACGCTCGTATCAGACATCAGCCCTCATAGAAACGCCTAGGACTGTGGAATGGAGAACACAACTTTTATTCAGCTTTGTATCTATTCTAGACTTCAACAATTGAGACTGTGGCTTTCCAAACCAATTCTGTGTGTTGCCTGCAAGCACTGAAGATCAGTGCTTCCAGACAGAAAAACAGACAAAAATCAGACAAATATGATTTTAATATACAGAACACTTCTAAAGTGAGAACTTTTGGTTGTTCATATTTGATTCTTGTTTCTATTCTTTTGCCTGTTTTTGTCTTTCAGTTATAAGATTTCACTCCCATTCCAAAATGTAGAATGCCCAAAGAGCAGCCATCTAACAAATATGTCTCCTCTTTCTAAAAAATGCAGAAGGTGGCCCCAAACAAGTACTGTAATAACTATAAATAAATCATCCATGTAGAACACAGTCCTAAGCCCACCTCAGTGGGGAGATGGAGTTAATAGCTAGTTACCTAGCTATTACACAAGGGAAAAGTCTGAGCAGAGGCACTATTCTGCTGAACTTACCATGGAAAGACAACAGTGCAGATGTGTAGATATTGTATTTTGAATCTGCCATGCATAGTTAAAACAGCTGGAAAAGATACATCACATTCTGACCCTGACTCTTATGAGCAGTATTTGTCTTATCCTATAACTTCTTTTGATGCACAAAAAATGGGGGAACAGGAAATGCAAGTGCATATCTGGCCTTTTGTAGATTAGGTTGCTTAATTCCTAGGCTAGAATCAAGCCATATTTTTGTGGTTTTCTTCAGTTCTGAGTCTTTCAGCTGTACAATAGTTGAACTTAAGCAAAAAATTTGGATATTATTAGTATTATATTATTATTATGTAGGTGACATCACAGTGTTAATTTAGGAGGTGACACAGCCAACTAATCTTGTAAACTTTAATTTGTGTGCCTGGGAGAAGTGTTGTTATTAGAGTGAGACAACCAATATGCCCAATAGAGAGTTATTTTCAACACAGAACTGAACCTAGGTATTCCTGCAACTGAAAAATCTCCATTCACTTGAGTAGATGTGGATCAGCCTTTAAATATAGGTTGAAACCTGCAATATAATGATTCCTTTCCCTTTTCCCTTTCCTTTCCCTCCGTTCCCTCCCTACCTTCTCTACTCCTTACAGTTTGCTTGCCCTTTTCAAGTGTATAAATTAATGTGATTAGGACATTTTATTCTCTGATTATGAAGACAGAAAAATACTATTATTATCATCATTGTTATTATTACTAGGTTTACTTTTTATTGCTATGCATTTGTAGGAATGAAGATAGCTGAATAATTGAACTTGATATTTGGGGTGAAAGAAAGCTTATGATAGTTTTTAGTTTCAGAAGAAACCCATTCATGTATAGAATGGAGGAAAGAAGAGTTTTGTTAGATTTGAGAACTTCAGATGTATGAAGATATAAACTGCAGCTTGTATAAAAAATTACACTGGACCATTATTTCTGCCATGGGTGATGGTGAAAGAAGGTTTCAGATTCGAGTCTGTAGAAGAGGATTTTCCCACCATACATGCAGTAGATACCTTGGTTTGGTCAACTAAATAAGAATCAGCATAGCTTTTACTTGGATTACTGAGGCTTGCACAAATATATTATGCCATAACAAAATTCAAAACTAAAAAGCAAACTATGTCTAATATTGTGCCAGAACACTTCTTTTCTAATGCATGTGCATTCTGGCACAATTGTTTACAAAAGCAGATCTATTTTGGCTATTCTAAAACAGAACTATGTAACCTAAATGGTCTCTACATGCTAAAAATTTCACACCAAAGTGAAAAATAAGATACATAAAGCACACACGCATTACAAAAGCATGAAATGTGGTTTTATAGTCTCATGCTTTCATGTGGTTTTCCAAACCCTGACAAACCTGTCTCAGAATGATGTTTCTTTTTTGGCAATGGTTTTTCATCAGTTATTGTACCATTCACCTTTTTCTGCTGGTCCTCCCATGTAACTTCTAGCATAAACCAAAAAAAAAAAATCAGAAATATTATGTAACTTACATAATAAGATACCTAACATCATTTGGGACAACTTGATCTAAACAAATGTATTATCATTAACATTAAAATTTAAATTAGTTCTTAGAGGCCTGTGGTGAAGAGAATTAGTACACATCTTAAACATTCTGGAACAGAACATCTTATCCAAAAGTAAGTTACTCATAAGTTATCTATGTAACTTGTCAAATATTCTGCTGTGTTTTATATTTAACAATTGGTATAAAAAACAGGGGCTTGTTTACACAATAATTTGGTCCAATTTTAAAAGTTATTCCTCTAGATTCTATAGCTTCTTACACTATCTTTGTGTTTCTGTAAATTATACAGGAAGTAAGAAATATTTTGGTAAAAAAGTTTTTGCAAAGATATAATTAATAAAAATAACAAACCAAACAAAACAAATGAACAAACAAAACAAACAAACAAAAAAACTAAACAAGCAACCATGCATGTTTAATTAAAAATGTGTTTTCAACAATTAATTCTTAAGCCAAAAATAAGTCAGATTTACTTTCTAATCTGGATTTTGATTTAAATTCTGCCTTTAATTTGGGCAGATTAAACTACTCAATAAGAACTCTTGTGCCAATTACTCCTGTATCTGAAATTGGCATTTCTGATTTAAATGCTTGGGAAAAGAGCTATAGCTAGAAGCATGTACACTGCTCCACAGAACTACATTCTCTAGGCTTGCAAGATTTTAGTCTTTCTGAGGTTGTCAAATATTTCTTTTTACACTTTAATTCTCCATTTTCCAACAAACTAGGTAGTTAGCATAAATATTATCAGTTTTAAACCCTTTGGAATCTCATGCCAAAACCAAATCTACACCAATTAACATGACAGATTCAATACTCTAAACTCCATTTTTGCTTTGGGCTGCTAAGAATCTGCTTATTTTGCTGATCCCATAGAGAGTGAAGTTCCTCACAACCACTGCCCACAGACGTTATCACTTTTATGGTCACAGAAATCGCCAGTGATGGAGAATAATATGATAAATATGGAAAACATTTTTAATCTTACCAATTCAAAATAAATTGACATAAAGTGATTTTAGCCTATGACTTTTTACTATAATTATTTTCCTTTTTAAACAAGACTATTGGATATCCAACTTTCAAAATGTAAACATGTGGAAGTGTTATCTGTAGGCATCCTGCAGCCTTCTTCTCTGTGGCTTTTGTTGGTCCATGACAGGCTGCTGTCCTATAAAAGGCTGCTCTGATTTTTGAAACTGATGGAAATGTAGCTTTTCCTTAAAATTGTCACTATAATGATTTCATGACACCGCAGATATGCATGCTGAAGGAGACTCTATCATCTTTGAAGTACCACATGTAGTAACTACTAAATGAGAAATTTCAAACAGAATGTTCTGTTACCAAACTATGATTCTTCCTAGCAAAAACGTGATTCTTTCTTTTTCTCTATGAATATACATAATTTGCAATAAAATACGTACTGATGTAATTTATCCTTTTTTTCTCAAATACATCCACAAGTGTCTTCTTAACTAGCAAATAAAGAAATTCAATGGCCTTAGCAAAACTAATTTTGAATTTAAGGAGTAGTCACTGCTATGAAAAAAAAAATACTATCAACTGTAATTTAGGCCAAATAGTGGAGATTATGCATAGAATAAGATAAAAAGTAGGCACACAGTAAGCTAAAGCACAGGAATTTTTCATTATATATAACAAATAACCTAAATACTGAAGAATATCAAATTCAGAAGCCAAATGATTTCCATGCTAGTTCTATGCAAGTTTTAGAGGACTCTCTCTCTGACTCTAGGTCAGAGTCCTTTTCAGAATTCCTGAGTCAGTTCTGAACCTAAAAAATGTATCTGACTCAGTGACCAAAAACACTTATTATAACAAAGTTCCCTATCAAAAGAAAAGCTTTACTAAGCCTTGATAATTCTTTGAAAGCTCAGTATCTAGAAAATAGCTAACATTTCTCCATAACACTCTGTAACAACACTTGAATCAACAATAAGTGACAAAATAAAAATCAAGTAAAAATATAATTCTTTGCATAAATAGTTTTGCTGCATGTTAACCTTAAAAAGAAAAAACAAACAAAATTACAAAAAGTAACACAGGCTACTCTGTTTTCGGGGAAGGTGATAGCATGAGCATGCAAATGCTTTCAGAAAAGGTTCTAATGACCTCTTCTATACCTCCAGTTATATTTATGGCATATCAGCATTAAATTCAAATGGCTATTTAATTTTATCAGCAGTTAAGTACAACGCTTAGATTGAGTATATGGGGTTTGGCAGTATTCCAGATGAAGTGAACAGCTTCACTGACTTCTAGAACATTGCAGGAGTTTTATTAGTAATGGCTATTGTTTCAACTGAGAAAGAAAACCAGATATATCCATTGGATTTAACCAAACATTTGACCTTTTCTTCACCATTTTCTAATTTCATTTCTATCTCTGTGTTTTACAGAGATAAGAAAATTTGTTTTAAGGAGACCTTAAAAGAGAGCTTAAAGGAGAGCTTTCTGTTTGGGAACTAGTATGAGATGCTGATGATTAGTCAAAGTGCCAAAATGTCAGTGTTGTCCATATACTCTGGTTAGACAAATAAGTTTAGTTACTATAATGTACTTTATACAATGTAGTCTCTAAAATCTCTTCTTTTCCCCAAGGCAAAGGGCCACCATCTATTCCCTTGTTGTTTTAACCTAAGCCAACTTTGGTCAAATAGTAAATATTTGCAAAGAAACCATACAGTTTTCTAATTCATCATTCTCCTATTATCACTCTCACTTCCCATTCCATGAACTTCATCCTGTCTTTGGTAGTGATAATCAGCTTTGACTGTATAAAGAAAGATGCAAAATTATTAAATATTTATACAAAAAGACCTTCTATAGATTACATAAAGTATGGGATTCTTGTGTGAGAACATTTTAATCAGCTGATGCACCTTTAGGGCTAGAAGGATTTGACAGGTGCCCCGATGCAGATTTTTCCCATCAGTATGAAATGTACAATCTTTAGATGCAGTTGTTTCTTTAGATTGAGTTGTTGTACCTACCCCTGGGCACTGCACACCACAGTGAACAATGAATCTGTGGTGGCACTTGGTGCTGTGCCATTCCTTTGTGAGAATGATACTTGCCTGTGCTGCCTGGGAGAGGGGAGGTGGTGTGCTCCAGTACATCCTGTGTCAAGCACAGCCTCAGCATTTCTTATGCTTTTGTTTAGAATATTTAATAAGAAAAATATTAAAAATGTGCAAATATATGAAAATAGTTGCATACATACAACTTTTCTGAATTTCTAACCTTGCCAGCTTAGCACCAGGAATATTGCAGTTGAATTGGAAATGATGCAGCAAACTGCAAAAGTACAAGATGATGCAGCAAAATACCAGATACTAATGATGAGGAATTTTCTTATGCAAATACTTCCCTCCTCCCTTCTTTTCTCTATACTAAAACCTGTAATAGTTCTTCTCACAACTACCTTTACTTAAAACATTTTTATAGTTTTTCTCTTTTACTGGAATTTGTCTTTTTTTTTTTTTATTATTAAATCCACTTCAGCTTTTATCTTCTTTTCAGCACCTAGAATTTCTGGGAACCAATTTTTATCAGTGCATTTCTAGTTTTAGACTTTGATTAGGTTATCATAAAGTCTTCACTTTTCCATTAGGACATACTTAATTTAGTCCTCTTTTTTCTGCAAATGAGAACTACTCAGAATTTCTTTCTATTTTTAATTTTAGAGGATGAATGCTCAGAAAGAAATTATGTTGTTAATAATATATGGTGACAACTACTGTAAAAATAAGTGTAAGTGAATTTGGCTAGTACTTCTTAAACCAATGCAGCACAATAAGAAGTCTTTAAAACTGTGGGATAAAGACTCAAAAGCTGAGAAACTGTTTTGAATCAGATACTCAAGACCTCAACTCATGCATTAAGAATACAAGAAGAAGAATAAATTAAGACTAAATTCATGGCATAAAAGTTTTACATTTCACAAAACTAAGTCCCTAAGAAAATTAAAGAGACATCAGTTTCTAGAGCTCACACAGAGAAATATTCTCAGCATGTCAAACCTCTACTAAGGGAAAGCAAATGGCTTCAAACCATGATGTATGAATTGTCCTAGATGTACTAAATTGTACCTGGAATGAATCCAGTCCTACCTTGCACTGCCAGCATGCTGCTAATGGCATCAAGGCCAACTCGAAGTGACACAAAGTCAGCAATCAAGATTTTATGCCAGACTGCTGATGTTCCTACACCAGAGAAACCTTCAGGTGCCTCATTAAAACAGTGTTGATGCTTCCCTTCCCTGATGTAACAGGAACAAGACTCATCTAGTACCCAAAAACAAGTAGGAACACACACAGTCTTTTTCTGACAAGTACAGAGCACGACCTCCTGCCTCCCCAGGTAACATTCCACAGCCTACCTGAGGACATAATCTTTCAGCATCCTCTTTTGTCAACATAACAGTTGATCTACATGTTTTTCTCCATACACTGGAAGAATATTTTACAGAATAATTCTGTACCTCAGGGATCAAGGCATTTATCTGAGACATGATGATTTCCTTCAAAATCTTAAATGTTGCTTAGACCATTGCCCCGAATACTGACAAAGTGTGGATAATATAAAGGCAGGGACACACATACGTCTGTACACGCACTTCTCACATGAAAATAGTTTGCAAATTAGTGCCAAATTTACAAATGAATGCTAAGAAATGCTATAAAATTTTAAAAAGATATAAATTGTTCATAAATGGCTTATATAATGGTTTTTAATGAATACAGTGTTCCAATAGAATTTCTGACATATCTTAATTATTTATTGTTTTGATTCCATCTTTCTTACTGAACTACATATACATTCTGAAAAAAAAAAAAAAAAAGAAAAAACAAGAAAAACCCCCAAAACCCAAACCCTGAGCTTCATTTCCTGGGGCTGCAGCTGGAATACATTAAAAGAACTTCAATGTAAGTCATCAGGTAAGCAATAAAAAGTATTGAAACATATCTACATTTCATATTATTGTTATTAGCATTAAAAATGTGATAGTGCACTGTAGGTTTTTCCTTACTCCAAGAATGTTCTCTTCAAGTTGACTCCAAGGCTACATTAATTAATTGTAACTGTAAATCATTTAAGTCTAGTCCAGTAGCAGTCTCTTCCCATCATATTTTCTACCTGTAAATTAATATTTTATATTTAATTATAATTTATATTTAAAATTTTTTTCTAGTGGACTCCTCTATATGGGAAACAAATTAATTTTAATCTTCTTTAATGCTTATTTTAATGAAAAATTGTAGATATACTCAAGTAAGGTCCCAGAGAGCCCTTGTTGAAATAACGATCAGTAAAGTCATAGCCTACCTTTATCTAAAAATCAGAGTACCATGTTGATACTTTTATAAATATAATAGAGTTGTGAAACATGAAGAAAAAAAATTAATACTCCAAATGGCAGAAGAAAAGACAGTCAGTGTTACATTAAACATATGTACATTGATATTTAGTAAAATATATTTAAATAACACAAAGTAAAGATATTATTTGTTAGCCACTACCAAGGCTTTTTTTTTTTTTTTTTTTTTCCTGTACTATTTGGGGCATGAGGAGGATTTGTTTGTTTGTTTCACACCTTTTTTCTATGTTTTTAAAATATGGCAGCTTTGCTCCCTCTTCTGGTTACAGGCCCGCAGCACGGCAGACCGCGCTAGAGCAGCCGCCATCCATCGCTTTCCCTGGAACATCTGGGAACAACAGCTGCCCCCAGCCACTTGCTTAGACAAGCACCTCAGAGTTATCTTGGCAGGACTGATTCTAGGGGGAAGAGACAGTGCAGAGAACCTGTGAGGGAGACGAAGACGCCACGCAAAGACACCACTGCTGTTTATATAGATTGCTGAGGCACAAGTGGAAGGAGACCGGGCAGCCAGGACCCTGGATAAGCTCTACCACACACTTGTCCTGCTTATATCCCTTTCCTCCCTCATCCATGCCTGCTGTACTGGAGACCAGACACTGGGCTAGATGGATTTTTAGTCAGAGCTGGTAGGCTATCCTCATACTGCTACAATAGGTAGACAGAAGAAAAATCAAAATATCTCCAGAATTTAATCAATAATGAATTTAAAAAAGGAAAATTATAAATAATGCCGAAAATAAATGTGGAGCAAAGTACAAGCTTCTGTTCTACACCTCTCTTCCACAGTGTCTCCTCAGTTTGCATTTACATTCCCTGGGTGTCAGGGAATACTCTGTGCATGCAAGGAAATGTGGACAGTCTACAAATTCACTCAGCAGAATGCAGAAGGTAAAGTTTAGCTTGATATAGGGTTTGGGATTTTTTTTTTCAGGTTATTTTTATATTTATTGAAAAAGGTGCAATCTTATAGCTAGTCTTCAAACATTTTCTAAGCAGAAAGATAATATTTTACTATATGATTATACATCTCTCACAAACAAACACACAAAAAAGCTCTGCAAGCGATCACAGGTGCTGTACCCTTTTTAAATGCAGCTAAGATTGAAGTTTATGGTACATTTCTAAAATGTTAAAAAAATCATTCTGTTCACAAAAGGAGTCTCAAACTAAGTCAGTAGTTTTAAGCACTAATACCAACCAAAAAAGAAAATACAATAAATGTCTTGCACAAAGATTAAAAGTATAGATCTGTTTCTTCAGAAAGCTCTAGGTTTTTCTGAATGTCATTGTCTACAACTTCATAACATAAAAGTTATCTTATTGCTCAAATTTACACGCAAATTTACCTGCAAATTTTACATATATCTTTACATGCAAATACTGTCTGCACTAAAGGCCCATTTTATTCTTCTGCATTACTTCTGAAATGTTAGATTAGTAACCAGACAAACTGTGGTGTCTGACTAGCAGAGAAAATGACATCCCATTGTCACATACCAAACATAGAAATGCTATGTGGTATTGTGATGTAGTTTTGAAAGATGCAAACTCAATTATTTTATAAGCAAAATTTGAAGGTTTTTATGGACAAGTTAGTGGCTAGACTCTTTCTCATCTGTAATATCCCCCTGGTAGTTTTAGAGCTAAATTTGTAAAATAGCCACCTATATCATAAGGAATTTTAACAGAATTTAGGTTCTTCAGTCTAGAGCATTTTATTGGTACTTTGCTTTTACTGGTTTGTGTTGTTGTGTTGTTGGTTTTTTTAATTTCACTCTTTTCCTGGCATGCAAATTGCAGTTATCTGCATGCCTACAACTAGCACAATCTTACCAGGTCTATACTTTATTTAAACCTTACTTTGCTTGAACCAGAATTTAATTAAAATGTAGTATTTCTCTAGGTACTTATAACACATAAGAACATGTTAACTATTTTCACAGCACACATAAAACACATCAAGTACCATTTCTCATGCAAAATTCAGAATCTGTTGTGGTCTCTCAGTGAAGTCTAGAGTCTGAGAGCCAGAGGAAGAGAAAGCACTTAGCAGACTCACAGCAGTCATAGTCAGCAGTTCAGGAAAAGTGTAGGCTCCATTTCCACAAATCCAAATGGTCTTACATGGAAAAACTGCTCAGGTCAGCCATTGGGATGGGAGTGCCCTCTGGCCTGACAGGAACATGCTTGTTTTTCAAAAAAGTGTATTTGAACACTACTTCTGCAAGTCAGTTAAGCAGGTCCATCTGTCATCACTTCTTTGACTAGAGTCCCTCTATTTCGCCCAGTTTGCCCTTCAGTTACCTAAATTGTGTCTAAACTATGCAACAATTTAGAATAATCTGGAATACAGCACAATTTCAGTTCTGTTCCTTCAGGCATCCAGACTGCTCACAGAGTGGTGGGACTCCCATGCATGTGGAAACCAGAGTGCACAGAAAGGGCAGGACTCAGAGACTTGGGTTAATGCCTTAGGTTTTAACTTTTATATTTTTCAAATCCTGTACCGCTAGTGTAACTCTGAAGTTTCCTGTAGCTTATTAAGTGCTCTTCTCTTATGCTAAGATAGACATAACAAAACCTCTCTAGTTTGCTCTAGACAAAGCAAGGTGCACCCAGACCAAGAACTGTAAACCATCATCTTGGGGAGAGGGAGGCAAGCTATGGGAAATCACATCATTGGCTGGGTTCTGGTTGGTGAATTTATGCTGATATAAAAGTGTGAAGAATTCGTGACCTGTCATCCACTGAGGCAGGACCCTCTGGAACCCAAAAGTGTACATCTGAAGGCCTTTCAAATAAATACCACCTTTTTCCTTTATTCCTGTCTAGTCTCTGTTTCTAGGTAGCCATTTAAGGCATCAGGGTCTTGTCTTGCTATAAACTCAAGACACCAGTATGTTCACTGAGACACTTCTCAGTCTGGGAGAAGAGAACTGGAAAGCATTCCTGATTCCCAATATAGACAAACCTATGGTGAATCCTATAAAGTATTCTAAAGAGTGAGGGAATATGAAACACTTAAAATTTTGCTTTGGTAACTAAGTCTTCTTCTACGCATCCTAAATTAAAACAGTAAAGGGCAGAATTACCTGGACCTTTTTCTCACAAACTCAAATGATCAAAAGATGTCATACAAAATACATGAAAGAGAAATGCAAAAGAACTGAGGAAGATTGGAAAGGGGTAACAGTTTTGGTAATAAATACTTGAAATTGAATATTCAGCACTGATCATTCTTTTGGAGTATAAGAGCTCTGCAGCAGAAACTTCTAAAACATAAAATTGACTCCTTAGAGAACTTAATAAAAGTATGAAACAAACTCTCTTAAATACAGGTTAGTAGTATTTAGTTGATTGTGCAGTGTACATCTTTCAGGCTCCGTAAGTGTATAAAATACTGGTTTTGTTGAAGGAGTGGAAGATAAACCAAGAACAAAAACTACTTTCACCTGACTAAATCATTGTTTATTGTTTTGTCAGCTTTCTCAGATCAGTGGCAAAAGCCTCCAATCTTACTACAGTTGGAATTTAGATCTTAAAAGTATGACACTGAACTATCTGGTAAGTAGCATGGATTACAGTTACATCAGCATACTCCCAGTATTTGAATTCTGTCAGGACTATGCTGGCACAGCCACCAGAGCAGGCAAGGTGACCCTGTGCCCTGCTCTGACAGGCAGGTGACACGGCACCTTCTCTGAAAAGGCACACCATTTGGTCTTGTCTACACTTGATAATAAGAGACATTAAAAATGGTGTGATTTTCCTTCCCAGACAATCAACTCACACAGGCAAAACAGAATCCCTGCTCTCCTGATACCTGTGTTCCCTCTGCTAAGTGGTTCTAGGGAATAGACAGGTAGGAGTGATTCATTACAGTACTGGGTCTACTATACTTGTAGGCTCCTGGTAGAGATGGAACTGTAAGAGTGAATACCCAAATTTTAATAAATCTGTTGGAGTTTGAGAAAGCTCCCCGTTCTTTCTTTTTTTCCCTCTCCTCTCTTAAAGGAATTTTTCCCCATGTTTGGTTGCTAGGGAACAAATGGCTGGGTACTTAAGAGAAACAAAGGGACATGGCCACGGAGAGAGGCCCGACCCTCCTTTTTGCCTGGAGCTGTTCTCATTGAGCAGAAACTAGAACTGGGCGGGATTTTGAACTGGAAAAGGGGGGGGCGAGATACAGCCTGGCTGCAGTTTTTTGCGCTGGCATCTGAAGGAGAGAGAGGCTGCTCTGCCCTGCCGCTCCTCTGCTTTTTTTTCTGCCAGTCCTCTGCTGCCCCTGCCGCCTTCACTGCTTCAGCCATTTTCTGGCACAGCCATCACTCCTGCTTCGGTCTCGGCTTTTTTCCTGCCGCTGCCGCTTTCTGCTACACTGTAGCTCCNTCTGTTTGGTATCACCACCAGGGTTACTGCTGTTTGTTTGCCTTGCTTTATATATGTGTTTATATAATCATTAGTAAAGAACTGTTATTCCCATTTCCCATATCTCTGCTTGAAAAGCCCTTGATTTCAAAATTATAATAATTCGGAGGGGAGGGGGTTGCATTTTCTATTCCAAGGGAGGTTTCTGCCTTCCTTAGCAGACCTGTCTTTCAAACTAAGACAAAATCCAAGACACTACCTAGTTTATATTTCATTCACTGGCAGAAGACATCAACGGCAAAAAAGGTCTTAGAAGTACATGGAGAAGTAGTAAAATATTTAGTAAAATATTTCTTCAAAATTATCAAAGCAATTTAGAAGCATGTACTCAAATAAAACTTCAAAGTAAGCTGTGGTTGTTCATTGCAACTTTCTTGTTCTATTTTTTAGATAAGAAAGCTAAATCTCCATGTTAACATTACAGTGCTTTGAATTAAGCTTATTTCTACAGCATTTGAAAGAGAACATCAAACATAATACAAACTAGAAAATAAAAATGATAGTTAATAACATAAGCCCTGCTCTAGCAGTATATGATAATTAAAGTGGCCAATTTTTTCTAGTCGCATTAAAATGTGACAAGCTTGTAAAATATATATCCGAGCGATGTAAAAGAGTATAGACCTGGTAAAAAGTGGAAGACAATGTAGATAATTTGCAGGTGTCTGCAAATTGTTTTTGGCCTCTTAGGGGAAGGCAGATTGGAAATTCCAAAATGAGAAGAAATACAGAAACTACCCCCTTAGCTCTCCATAGCCAACCTGATCAAATATCTGTCTGGTATAAATTGTATCTTCAGTAATACTCTTAGCTGCAAAAACTAAAAATATGGGTTTTTTGATTCCAATAAATATTTTTAAACCACAGTTGAAAAGAATTATATCCAAGAAGTAAAACAACAGACCAAAATTGTACATCTGTGAACTTACTAATTTTTAGCTAGTGAACTAAACAACACACATGCAGCAAAAAATAAATGAAATTTCTCATCCATAAGAAATTCATAAGCAATATCATAATCAACTTGCCTTTTCGCCCATTAACAGGTGGGGTTTGATGTTTTTCCTCACAATCTTTACAACGTTAAAAACAGACAATGATGATTAACAACTGGAACAGCTACTATGATGAACAGTGTAACTACAAGCACACACAAACGTGTTGCAAGCTATCCGAATAAAACTCCATGCACTACGTTTACCACAAAACACACAGAGTGAAGAGCACACAGTGCACACACCACTGAACACCACAGACACAGGACCATAACAAAAGCAATAAAAAAGTAAACTGTACTATAACAAAAAAATGGGAAGGCAAAGATCTTAAAGGACACTTTGGATGCCTAAGTGAGAAATAAAATTAAAAAAAAAGTAAACCCGCTTCCCACCTCTGAAATCATGAAATTACTCTAGCATCCAGAGTTTTGAATAAGTAATGAGCCCTGACACAGTAATTATTCCTGACCTTTTTTCATAGAAGAAAATAGTAATCCATATTTTCTTTTCTTAGATAACAATGGGAAGAGGGTTCAGGGAATAGGATTCAGGCACTTACACTTTTTAGCATTTTAGGCATACATTTGTATGCTAGTAATTTTTCCTACCAGCTAGTACAAAATGTGCTTCTTGATTAGCTCATCTTTTTTTTTTTTTTTTTTTTTTTTTTTTTTTACCTTTCCCCCCTTTNATCCTTGTACCCTTCCACCACTTTTGTCACTTATTAGCAATTAATCATGGAAGACAGAATGTAACTTATTAACAAGGCATGTAAACTCAAATCTATGCATTTATGATTCTTCTTTTGAAAAAGAAACTGAAGAAGAGAGAAATGATTGAAAGAAATCTTTAGATCTCTGCATATCTTTGAACCTGTACTGGGTGTTTCCTGAAATTAGAAGTTAAAGTTTTATGTTTTCATCACATGGTATTTGAGTTGAAAAAAGTATTTTCAACAGCCTGATCATGAGCTATCAGTTGTCATCACACTAGCAACTGAACTGTCTCCCAAGCAGGATGAAGGACATTATACAAAATGGTCGAAATATTTCCATGTAATGCAGTTGGCTACTATTTTTGTCCAGCATCAGTCTGCTTACACAAACTAAGGGGAAAAAAAGTGTCATGATACAAAAAAAAATTACTTCCCTGCTTGTAAAAATTATTAATGCAAAGTAGACTGTACCACAGCTAAGGAGTATCCACCCAGATCTAAGTCTGTTACTTGAGCATAGTGACCAAGTATTTTCATAAAAAAGAATAGAAAGAGTTAAATAGCTGGGTATTTTTTTTCAGTTTGAATTATTTTAAGCATTCACAACTGGCAAATAAACGATGACACAATGAATTTGTTTGTTTTGTTCTTTTGTAAAACGATATAAATATTCTCTGGATTTTTTATGTTTAATTTATTTACAAGATGGCTGGTAAAGCATCCCTATATACTCAAGGGAAAACATATCTAAGGGAAATAGGCACTTGTGGTCAGACAGACCTGCCTCGACCTCTGCCTCCTGAACTCCAGACTGCTTGTTTTCTTCATCTCCTGCTGCATTTGTATAAGCNTAAACATCAAACAAAAGACATCCACAATAACATACAAACCCTCAGTCTCTGGAAGAAATTATTTTTTTAGTGAATCAAAGATCAAATAAATTGTAGTGCTATTTTTCATTTATATCTCTAGCTTACTCCAATGAGATCTTTCTGCAAGTAATGATGCTCACTTACAGCCCTTAATGTTCTTTGTTGCCAATTTCTTACTAAATTTTTAAGCACTGGAAAGCAGACAATAAGTACCAAAACAGATAAAATAGACAGATATTGGTAAAAAATTAGGTTAAATCTTCTGCTTGGCTTTGCTTTAGTTTTTCTAGGAATAAAGTCCAAGCCTCCATTCTCAAACAGCATATTTAAAATTGTATATAAATCATAAACAAGCAGACATACTTGGTACCTTTAAAAGTGCAGAACAAACAAAGCAAACGCTTTTTCAGCTTAGAAAAAAATATCCTCCATTTGCCATATAATATGCTTTTTTACCTGGATTTCAGAGTAGTTAGAAGGCAAAAAGAAAGACATTTTCCACTAGTATCTACAGTTGCCTAGAGCATATTTAAATACTAGAGGCTACTGAAATAGTTGGGAGCAACAGTGAAAGTGCCATTGACAAAAAGAAACAAATATATTTTTAATGTCATTAATAAAGAGCCACAACTTTCTTTTGTGACAAAGCTCATGAGGGTAACAACAGTAATAATACTGAAGATTCTCAAAATAAATAACTGATTTACCTTACGCCTGCTTTAATTTAAATGTCAGTTATTTATTAAACAGCTTTGATGTGATGCAATATAGTGTAGTTTTTCAAGGCTCAGATTTAGATTGCTTATCGATTTTCCATGTTCTCTGTTCCTGGAATTCTTTCCAGCTCTCTCATTACTTGTATAAGTTTCTGTGCAATTAAATAGCTCATTGAATTACTTGACTTCAGGTTTAGCTAGCATGTAATAGTAATTTTAAAACTACTTGTTCTAGGACATTATTGTTAATAGAGAAATTCAGGTTATAATCAAACCAGTGTAATGGAAACTAATCTGTGCTTAGATTTCTGCTCTACAATTCTGTGATAAAACCATGACATTTAAATTCCAATTGAAATCATGACACTGAAAATTCCAATTCAAATATTCAGCAGGGATATCATCTATACAGTTAACCTTCTCTCATAGAAACACATACATAGAAGATGTGCCTAAGACTTTAAAAAATCATTTTCAGTGAATTGAATTTAAATGGTTTTGGCATGTTGGTACCCTGAAAGGTAAATGAACAACGGCTGTCATGAGCACAGCTGTATGACTTCTCAGTGAATTTCCTTTATGCCCTTCATAGTCTCATACCTAGACAGTAAGATCTTCAAATTTTATAAAGCTGTTTAATTTCTCCTTTTGTCAATACAAGAAAAAATTATAAACTATGGCTTCCCTTGAAAGGCCAGAACCTTTTAAGTAAGCACTTTAAACTCTGGGTTACAGGTGAAGTTTGCTCAAGATTTTCTACAGAAATTATACCAATGAAAATAAAATATTTTAATATTCTTCAAGGGCTGAGGATTCTGCTGCCTCTCAGGAAAGTAAACTAAGCATCCACAATTAAAACCCAAATATGTATTTTTGCAAATTTGTAGCTGAAGTCGAAATGCCAAAGTAGATTCAGGAAGTATCCCAAGGAAGCCCTGTTACTGATGTTAACTAACCTATTCTGTTTACTTTGCTGTCAAGCACACAAAATGCAAATTACACTGCCCAAGTGTGAAGGTTTCTAACATCACACAACCAGTACCACAGAAATATCCACACAAAAAAAGGCATGGGTGTAAAGCTCTGTACTTCCATTTTTTGGACTGCTGTGTTTGCCTAAGTCATCAAGTTCATAGCCAAGCTGAATATAATCTAAGGTCCTATCCTACACTTTATACATGTGATCAATCATTTTTATAAAACAAAATACCCATATGCCCTATATTTTAAAAACCCCGCAAAATCACAGCTTATAGAGTATATAGGATCATGACCAGTCTTAATACTGGTCCTCTGCAATTGCATTATAACCATCTTTCTCTATCTCCCATTAAACTAGCACAGGGCTACGTAAAACACACAATAAAATTACTTTTCATTTTAAAAAACTGTATCTCATTTAAAGAAATTATGTTCTGAATGAGATAAAACCCCTTAAAATAAACACCATGTACTTCTGTCAATAATATCTGTGCTCTCCTAACCATCAGAATGTCTCTGTGGCTTCCATTCCAGACTGTATGGGTTGCAACAGTACATTGTCACTATACATCCATCCTTTTTAGAGATTTAAATATGTATCTGAGAGATATAAAAACTGACTAATGGTTGCTAGCTGTCCCTGATTAAACCTAATCAAGTATTCCTGTTAATTCCATTCATATCTAATTTTATTCTGGAAAAAGATTACCCACACCTGAAGTTAAGGGAGGACAGTTAATCAGCATTAATGTCAGACCTTAACAGGCTTTGAAATAACTTTCCCAAGGCACAAGATTATTATGGGGTCATATAATTAAAGTCTGTACCATAGAGCATAAATAGAAGGGCAAATCCTTACTGAGCTCTACTGTTCGCTAAATATCTGAGCATTTCATTTCCAAATTTTAAGGTTTTATTACATCTATTTGGATTAACATGATTTTCTAGTTTTCATGGTTGGGTGGATGGTTGGAGGATGGTTTTGTGGAAAGAAGAAAGAAAGGGCTATGTTTTATTTTTAAAAGGAAAAGTAAAAATCTATATTAGGAAAAATACTTTCTCTTTGATTAGTAATTAACAATGAACTGGATGGGTGGATACTGAATATTTTCACTTTATGGTGTTCCATTTTAATTAGCAGCAAGCAGTCTGTGATTTCATCCTTCTGCCAAGGCAAGTAAGAACAAAGGAATACATTATATGAAATGAAAAAAAATCATGTTAACCTTAAGAACTATAAATACTGCACTATTCATTTCTTGTCAAAAATACATGAAAAATACAGAGCACTTAAAGGTACATCAACATTTCAACAGTAAAACCAAGTTCAATTTAATAACACTTTCTGGAAATGTTCATTTAAACAAGATATCTCTATCTCTAGCATAATATAAAAATATACAAACAAAAGTTCAGCTGAAAAAAGTCTTCTGGGATTTCAGTAGTGAAAATTTGTTAGGTGGTCTCAGATATATTTTCAGAACTATTTTCTAACCACATAACATGAAAATATACTAAACTAATTATGTCCAAAGCAAAACCCAAACTGCCTAGATGCCAAGTTATAGCCTGGGTAGACAAGCTAATGACATGCATTTCAGAAATACCCAGTCTTTCTTCTGAACAGACAAATTTCATACTGAATGCAACACAGCAGTGGCAAGGAATTAGCAAAATTATGACTATCATAAATGGCTGTAAATGCAACATAACTAGGATATTGTATATTCTATTGAGCATGTGGGACACTGATAAAAATTTGTTTGGGTCAGTACACGACGGATAGGAATGGTCCTTCATAGCTGCTCCCAGGTAGCTTTCTTAAAAGTAAACATCTTGTGCTCTTTTGAAATTAGGTATTCAAGAGATACCTACATGTCCTGATGCAAAAACTCCCAACCACATAGTACAGTTCATGGAACTAAATCTAACCCAAATCAATGTATTTTAATTCTCATGTTTGAAAAGCAATTACCCAGAGGTTTGGATTTTTCCCTGTAGATTCCTTCCCATTTCTAGTCACAGAGCCATAAGTAT
Organism: Erpornis zantholeuca; assembly: GCA_013400515.1. NCBI lineage: Eukaryota > Metazoa > Chordata > Aves > Passeriformes > Timaliidae > Erpornis > Erpornis zantholeuca. Next base: position 18,316 of record VZTN01023961.1, read on the forward strand.
ACCATATTTCTCATTCAAGTGAGTGCTGCCCTATAACAAAAAAGTATCTCCAACAGTAAATTACTCCCTTCTTTCTACTTGAGTTGTGGCATTTCTACTACATTTAAAGAAAAGGTATGCAGTTACAACCTTATAAGAAACAGATTATTCAAATGTATGCAAATAAAATGAGACTGCTGTAGGAACAGGGTAAGTCTTTCTTTCTTTCTTTCTTTCTTTCTTTTTCTCTTTTACAAAGCTGAGATTACTTCCAGTTCATTGTTTTTTATAAGGTATCTTTTACTTACTGTTTTCATCAGTTTGATTTTAACTTAATCTAGTCAACAATAAAATCTTCGATTTCAAAATACAGCAAGTTTAACCTTCACAACACATTTCCATGGAGTATAGAAAGACCTTTCTCATTTGAGTTAAGTATGTGTTCTGCAAGAGCAGAAAGGACCACTCTGTCACTATCTTTTTCTTTATGGTCATATAGCCTTCCGAACAACACACAAAAGTTTTGATTATCACTAGGGCTTTAAAAAAGCCATTGAAACCTACTCAAATATCTACAAAACTTTCAGGTTTGCTTGATGCTATATTTGTCCAATAATAACATAAACTCCTTCTATGATAGTCAGTATTTACGATTCTATTAAATTTCAGGTATTTTTAACGGGTGCTTCATTTGCCTAAAATAACTTTCTATAAAATTCAATTCTCCACAGTAAAAAGACTGCTATTAATCCTAATTACGTTCTGTCACTGAACAAAGTTAGGTAATCTGCTATTCTTGCAGAGCACTATCCTTTTTAAAGAAAATTATTACTCCCTTTAAAGAAAATTGTTAGAAAATCCTAAAGAAGGACAGAAAAAGCCTCAAAGAAAAACTCTATTGGTATTAGAATATGAGCTCTTACTTCATGACAGAAAATTACATAGAATGTTCTATGAAAGCTGTATCTATGGATTCTGTTTTTAAGAGTGTTTACCATCTTTGTATGTGTAAATTCAATATGAAATGTGTCTAGTTACTGTGTCTCAAGTCACTGATGGTGCTTTGATTGTCTATTAGAACATCAGCATCTGTGGATCTGGAAATTCTCCATGACTCAGATTTTCCAAAAGACTACTTTTTTTCAAAAGACAAAGTAAAAGGAAAATATGACTCAGTTTTCAAGTAAAAACAAAGTTCCTCAAGTCCCAGCAGTACTTACCAGAGGAAACAATTCTAGCACTCCTATAAAAAATAATTTTTTTATTGTGTTTATTACGTTTCTTGCTATAGAACCCATGATGTAAATAATAACTAAGACTGCTACCCTCTCCAATCAAAAAGAGTGAAAATGTGCAGTACTTCACAATTGCTGGTCTAAGGAGCTCAAAGTCTAAATAGATACACTAAGCAAAGAACAGGGAGGAGTGGTAAAACATAAAAGCATATACAACAATGACAGCAAACACCATGTGATTAGAGGTGATTATTTTCTGGAATATCTAGACTGTATTTCAAATAAGCAATTCACAACACATAAGACAACAAAGAAATTAATATAATAGAGTGATGATCTGAGAAAACAAGAGTTTTCTTTTCATGAAGTTTTGTTTCCAAAATTGAAATAAATACTGTAAACATTGTAAATACTAAATTAAAAAGTCTGATGAGACACACACAGTAATACTACATAAAGACCCTCAGAGGTATAACCAAGGACTGCAATTGATATCTTGTGGCTTGGTATTAAGTAAATTAAATGGTTTTAATACTATAAAATATAAGGGGATTTTATTTTAAGCAACAATATTTTAACTTTTTTGAAAGACTATCTTAATTCAACTAATTTTTGTTCCCATATTATTTGAAACTTACCTACTAATTCAGTAAATGTATCACACTATAACATATTTGCAATAAAAACATTGTTCTGAGTAAATGTATGCCTAACATAAAACACATCAAATAGCCTCCAAAGCTTTTATTTAAATATGTGCCTGAATACCTGCTAATCCTGGAAATGTACATAACTGCTGAAATGCTCTTATTTGCCATAGGGTAAAATCTAGATCTTTAAAAATGGGTACATGTCTAGGTACTTTTCTAATGACAATCATCTTTGGATAGCATTGTTTATATTGTCTTTTTTAATGTAGAATCCTGTAAAATTTATGAGCCACAGCTCTAAAAATAAAGACTAAATCATTATGACAATAATTCTGACTATGTCTGTGCAATCAAGAAACATCAATTGCAGTTGGGTTTGTTTTTCCCTATACAGCCTCTGAAAAAGGCTTTCAGGTGAAAAACAAGTCCTTCTTTATGTACAGACCTTCATAAGGTTCTATCTCCTTGTCTCCATTGTCTACGGAAAGTCACAAAAACAAAACATACAAAAAC
>VZTN01023986.1:2528-12876 GCA_013400515.1 Erpornis zantholeuca
GAATCACCAGCAGTTATCATAAGTAACTGAGGTTGGAAGAAACCTCCAAAAATTATGCAGTCAGCTCTGCTGTTCAAAGCTGCCTGCATAATTCATCATTGTTAGTGATGAACATCATCACTTTTTGGCTAATTCATGGCTGATCTGGAGATCCATCTGACCATCAGTAACCAATCTTTCATCTAATGCAAGAAATGAGGTTTGTGCTGTATCTAGGTTACACTTTGTTAACTCTGGTTTCAACAACTGTATTGGATTTGCACGGCCTGGTTTTGGTAGCAGGGAAGGATATGTGTGTGTATGTGTGGACTACAGGATGGCTTCTGTGACAAGCTGCTGGAAACTTCTTCCATGCCCAGCAGAGCCAGTCCCTGGAGGCTCCAAAGACTGACATGCATCTGGCTAAGGCTGGGCCAATTACAAGTGGTGGCAACGCCTCTGTGATAGCATACTTAAGAAGAAGTAAAACCAAAAACTGTTGCACAGTTTCAGTATCAGCCTGAGAAGAGCAGAGGGAAAACATGTGAGAACAACTCTGAGGACACTGAGGTCAGTGGCCCTGAACTGTTGTATCTATCAGTCAGATGCATCACAACATCTCTGGTGGCCATTGCTCAAGCAGAAATGGGGAAATGGGGGCACACCATCACATGCAGATTTAGCCTTGAAAATACCAAATAGAGGGGAAAATCTTCTTTCCTTGACCTGCTTGTCTGCGCCCTTTAGTCATTTCAGACACAGGAGATCTAGGCTCTATGTCATCTGGAAATTAATATCAAGGTTTGGAAAAAGAAATATATATTTTGTTTTCAGCTAATGAGAACTTTTTATAGCTTGCTGATGTAATGAAATGTAGATAGCAGTTTACAAGAGTCCATGAGATGATGCTAGAGATGGACCACTTCAGCAGCTGCAGCTTCTTGTTTATGGGCACCAGTTAGCTCATGTAATTTGCCAGAAGCAATGAAGGGAGGGGCTGGTAGAGAATCGCCTTCTCTGCAGACTCTTCTAAAAACAGGGAAAATGAGGACTCACATTTAAACCACACAAATGATGATTTCCTTTGATTAGACAAATTATGGACAAGCAGAATCAAAACCAAAATGACACTTAAAATAATGTCTGTTCATACACATCTTCAAAATTCATGCCGTATGTATGTAAAAGTAGCAACACTCAGGGCAGAGTACTCTTCTGTTTAAATCAGCTGGGAATTACAAGATACAATGTGTGTTGTATTTACTGTAATGGCAGACTGACCACATCATCCTACTTAAGAAAAAAGAACCCTTGACATCAGATTGTGAGTGACTGCAAAGTGAGAACTTAGCACCAGGGAAGACGCATAAATGAGTCCATCTACTGAAGATCCTTAGCCTGCATAATTTGGATTACTTACAACTGCATAATTTGGATTACTTACAAGTTTTAGCAGTACTGCAATTGCACCAACCCAAGATTGTAATAATTTGTTTAGACTGTAGAGACATTCAGTGGACTGACAATTTCCAACTCCAGTTCCTAGTTCTTTTGGCTCCCTGTAATGAAGATGCTGTGTAACACAGAGAAGGATTACCTATGTCACAGTTATTGTAGTTCTTCTCACAGGTTTTATTGTAGAAAGTCACAAATATGGTCAAAATACTAGAAGTTTTATATGGAGAATACTTGCATTACATTGGTCTACAGCAAATAAAATACAATACTTTCTTAAAGGCACAGCTTTAGAAGGGCAGATATACAAGAGAAAAATATCTGTATTATTATTTTATTAATGATTGTATCTGCTAAATAAAAGTTAAAGAATATCATAGTTGTGACAGCAAAAGAGTAGTTAAATTTCATATTCAAATGCTAGACACATTGGATTTTTTTTATTGTAAAGTGTTAGAATAAAAGACTAGCAGGCTTTCATTTTCTATTTTAAAATAAAATTTCTATATGATTTCCACCTCACATAATAGAAACTTATCTGCCACTCACTTGACACTTAGATTAGTGGGCATTGGAAAATGACAGTTTGAAGGGATTTTATGACCAAAATAAGACTCCAGCAGATTAGGATAGCGAATTTGTAACTTGCTTTACTATGTACATTCAGAGTTAAAAAGATGTCTGATTTTACTATGTTTTATGAGAAAAGAAGTAAAATTGTATTACTATCTTAGATATCAAATCTGAAATTTTACAAAATTACCACTGCTGTTTTCCTTAAGGGCTTTTTTCTCTTAAAAAAATTAAGATGGCAGATGGTAAAAGTTCAAAATTCTCCATATAAACATAATTTAAATTTTAACTATAAAACAGATTCAAATTTAAGTGAGGTAAAGGTTACTTTTGTGGTGATATCAGCAATGCTGATTTCATTAATATACTTTGTACAAGGCTTTACAGTGTCTTTCCATCCTTTCATCAACTTGCCATCTAGCATGTTCTGTAATTTAGTGAGGTAACTACACTACCAATATATGAAAATATGTATGTGAAGTGTTAGTGTATAAGATAGTGAAATTAATGTACCTACTACATGACTGAATCTATTTCTTGTGCAACATCTTACGTAGTGCTAAAATAACCTGATTCTACTATAATGAATGTTGACATTAATATCTAGAGTTTTGGGGTTTTTTTCTTCATATTAGCTTTAATGAACTCTTGGCAGGTCCAGAAGTTGTAATTATTACTTATAAAATACTTAAAAGCTCTCTTCAGTCCGCATTAATACCAACATAATGATTTTCTCTATTTGAAGAATACAACAAGCAAGCCATTAAATCTTTTAAGGTCTCACAGACCTTTGGAGTTTAGTCTACAACAGAAGACTAAACTTCATTGGTGTGATTAACTGACTGATGTTAGGATTCCTATTTCAGGTGTGCATTGTTTATTATATTTACACGGGACAACTCTCGTAAGTGTTCTGTTATCTTGTAGGCTGTTTTTGCTGCAACTAAGCAGCAGCCTCTTGGCATAGGTGCATCACGTCTATCATTTATACACATACAGTCTCAAATTACTTGCATCACTGAAAATTGCCACTAAATCACAGTGGAATTCCGTGTACAGCAGTGAAGAACCAGATCTTTAACACCTAGAAATCCTAATAACTTTTGTCTTGTTTTCTCATGTATTTCAAATGTGTTATGCTTTGAAGGGTATGGCCTATGGGCATTTAAGTGTCCACATCTTCCATTTGACACTGACAGACCCTGCTGCTCAGAGGTGGGTACTCCAATGTCTCCTCCAGTGTGCCCCATATAAGCACCTAGTGTTTATTTTATCCAGTAATTTTGAACATTATTGTTTTTCTGATGTTGTTCTGCACTCTGCTTTGCAATGATCATGTGATTGCATTTCCCTGTGTGACTCAGAAGTGGGAGCCACTATGTCAAAGCAATTTTCTGCTGTCTTCACAGGCATCTCTTACGACCCATTAGTTCAGTATGTCTCCCTCCCTCTGCCTGCACATTGCACCTGATGCTCTGTGTACATTTTCTTAGAGAGCTGCCATGCTGGAGAGATGCTGAAAATGCATAATGGAGTATAGGGACTGACTTGGAGTTAGCTACAAATGCAGAGAGATCTTCTAACTTTCAGCATCTTCTCTGACACTCAGATAGACCCGAGGTAACTTTTCTACCTCTCTTTCAAAGTCAGTCAGTCAGGGTATGCACATACACATACACTTTTAACAACTTGTAAATGTTTTCTTGTCAAGTTCAGCTGAGCTTATAAGAGACATGTTTTAAAAAGTAAAATGTTACCACATGGAGAATTAACAGCACATTTTATGATCATACTCATATATGCTCCTTGTTGTTGCCATCTCTGAAATATTCCCTACATAATTTCCTATATCAGAATATTTTGTTTCCTTTAAAACATAATTGTGTTGGTAAGACACAGAGACTGACCAGTTAGTTAGCCTTCCTCTTTTGCTAATGAAAGTACAGATATGAAAGATGTTGGTGACTTAGAAATTATGAAAATGTTAAGAATTTAGCTCAAACAGAAATTAGTTGATCTCAAACTTCCTCTTCTTCTTAGAAGCTCAATGGGCACTTAGGCCACTGTCGCGGCTGAGGGTCGCCCGGAACCCTCGGCGACCTGCACCGGACGACCTCGGGGTCGGTGCTCTGAAAGCCACTGCCGTCAGGACCAAGCAGAGGACTCTCTGCAGGGTGATCCTAGGCAGGTGTAGTGTGCCGAGCCGCAGCAAAGAGCGAAAGAAAGAGAGGTCCTCTCTGGTAGCCAACAAATATCTACTACGCCCGAAAAAATGAGGGAGAAAGTACCCAAGGCTAGCCGGGAGCAGGGTTATAAAGGGTAGGGGGGTGGAGAACATGAGGACCAATCGGGTGAGACACCAGGGGTGGACCCAGGGTTGAAGGACAGGGTACAGTCCAATAGGATCACAAAAGGGGAGGGATACAACCGGCAGAACCAACGGGGTACCGAACCACAGTGAACTTTCTAGGTAGGAGGGCAGGGGTTAAGGGGATTGACACTTTTTCCCCGCCCAAGGGGCGTAGGGAGAGGAGGAGGGGGACAGGGACCCCCCCAACCAGGGGGCGGGAAGAAGGAGGGGTCAGCAACAAGGGTAGGATCCAACATAGAACCAGGGTTGCTATGGTAACTGGGCAGAGGGAAGCAACTTGTACTGAATAGAGAACTGAATAGAACACATACAAACAACTTTAGAATCCTAAAATATCTCCCACAGGCCACCAAAAGGTAGACAAGTTACTTTTCTTGTAAATATGACACTCTGAAGTAAAAATTTTTGTCCTCGTTGGGTTCTGTGTTTTCCAGCTTGCGAATATCAAGTGAGTCGTCGTTCACACATAGATAGTAACTTCTATCTTCATAGCATTGGAACTGCACTGAATCTCCTTGGTAATGCATGATGAAAAAGTTATTATCTTCACTCAGCTATGAAAATACACAAAGTAAAGAACATGTTATATTTCTAATGCCTTTCTATCATGTTAAATGTGACAAAAATTCATGGATGCTGTTGGCTTGTTATATTTTATACTTCTTATGCGTTTCTCTAGTGACTCATATTTACCAATTTTTAAATAAACCTTAGACAACAACTAATCATTTTGGGATAGATTATGTGATAACCATGAATAAAATAATACCCATCTATCTCAAAGAACTGGGTAATACCAGACTAACAGATGCATTCCTTTGCTTCACAAAAACACCAGTGTCATTACAATAACTTAGGTTTTTCATCTGGTTATTTTCTTACCTTAGGCCTACCCTGTCAACTGCCACTAGCAAGAAAATGTCAATCCGCAGTTTTTCTTGCCTCTTTTGAAGTAAAACTAGAATATTCCACTAGAAATTACTCTTAAACGACTGTTGTATTCCCTATGGCTTTTCTGTGTATCTCTAGTTTCCAATGCACTATTTTTTAAGATCCATCCCTGGAGCAATAGCTATTGTCTAAAGAGCTCCTCTGTGTGTGTGTGTGTGTCTGTCTGTCTGTCTGTGTGTGTCTGTGTGTGTGCAGGCATTTGGGCTCACTAGGCAACTCAGAGTGGGGATGGAGAAATAATTACAAAAACACGTCATGCCAGAGAGAGAAGATTATGTGCTGAAATCTGCAGAAACTGGTAAGCTGGGGGCACCAAAGGGCTGCTGAACCTGCCTGTGGTCTCCAGCACTCCTCAAGCACCTACCACAGGTTGTGTAATCTATGTCACATCCAAGGGGGCAGCAGCTGCTACAGCTGGACAAAGATTACAGAGCACAGCTGCTGAAACCAGGGCCCCTGGGTGTGACTGTGCACAGCTGCTTAGAACTCGCTGGAGTGTGGGTGTGAGCCCCTACTCCTGCCTGTTTGCACTGAGACTACTATGTGATTAGTTATCTGCTGCTAATAGTAAGACATTAACTAATAGAAGGTTGAGCTTTATGTTTCCCCCAACTCAAACTCCTGTCAGAGAGCAGGGAATTTATAGTATCTTTTGGGAAAGACTGTATGGATCATAATTAAGTAACTTAAACTTTCCTTTTGAGTGACCTCTTTGAAACCTCTCATCCTACCTGTGAGACAGTTCTATAACTCTGACCAGTCTGGTGTATTATCATTGCTTAAGGGGACCTCTAAAAGGAAACTGAATGCTTGAGGAAAAGCAGGAGCACATTGAAAGTTACCATCTATGCTGGAGATTACAGTCGTCAATAACAACCTTTGCACGGAAGGTGCAATGTGTCCTTTCAGCCCATATGACAACAGAGGATGGAAAGAAAACATCCTGCAGTTATTGCAGAGTACCTGAAAGAAACTTGAGGGCACACCTTCTATTATCAGCAAAGCTATAATGGCAAGCAGCTAAAGCATTCTGCCCTGATCAAGCCATTGTAACAACAGTGTATCTGCAGCTTCAATCCAAAAAGCCTGCTTTTCAAAATACTATTAAGAAAAATTGAAGAAAAATTGTCATTCGGAAAGAAATACCTTTTGGGACTAGGAACGGTAAAAAATAAACATAAATGGAGTAAGAATGTTTGGTGAAAGAAAACCTGCAGAAGCAAGGAAATTCATATGTATAATGCAGAAATTCATCCTAGAGCAGGGGAGATTCCAATGGGATCTTGTAGATGGAGAGCAAAAATTACATGCTTGCAAAAGCAAATTGAGATACAGAAATTTAAAAATAACTGCTGTACCTGCATGAAATGATGGAAAATTAGATGGAAAACTGTAAGAGGAAGATGATTTGGACATTATGTGATTGGGGGAAGGAAGAGGAACTTCAACTAGAAGCATAACAAAACACCTTTAGGGCTGGGAGGTGCAGCAGGTCATTGAAGAACAAAATGTTTTGCAAGAAATCATGACAGAGGTAATTTTCTATTATGACCTGTAAGGAAGGATGATGAGAAAACCTGGAGAACGTAGTGGGCTACTGCCAGATAAACTTCTTCCTCAGGACAGCTTCTAGAGTAGCAATCAAGATAATTTGCAAGTTCCAAGAAAAAAGCTACTGGTTTTTAGTTACAATCTGATCATTTGTTTTCCATTGCATTAAATGAAGAAGCAATGTACAGCTTAGGTTTCACATTTAATGACAAAAATTACACCTTTATTCATGTCCCTCAGGTGATTCATGATGCACCTGAAATAGAGTATGTATGCTCATGTCAGAAATATGCTACAAATATTGTCTTCACAGGCTAAAGAAATGTCAGAGTCCAAGGAAGCCTGAGAGCTTCTCCTGCTCCTCTGGTGGTTTCTTTATATCCCCAGAGCTCCTCAAAAGAGGCCTAGCCAGCGACCTAGGCTTTTGGAGAAACTCCCTCCACTTTTGGGAGAACCTGAATGCACCAGAGAGGTGAAGAGATTTTTGTTTAGTGTACCACAGAGAGTTTGGTTGTAGTTTTAGGATTTTGTTCTATGTATTATATAGACACAAGATGGATGCTTTAGGGTGTCGGTTTCTCCTTCTTTCTTCTTCTTCTCTCTCCTCTTTCTCTTCCTCTCTTCTCTGACACCAGTTCCTGTGGTGTGTTGGTTGGTGGAAAAAAGTTAGTGTTGAAAAGACATATCAATAAGATGAGGGTTTACTGGTGTTGGAAACAAAATAAAATACGTATTGTTTCTTGAATGGTTGTTAGTAAGATATAAAAGGTAGCTGCTGATCTGCAGCCATGGCCTTTCTGCCCTGGTGTCCTCAGAGGATGCTGCCTCTGCCTCTGAGGTCTTGATAAGAAAAATAAACAACTCCTAAACAGCAAAGAAGATGTCTCGCTTCGTTCTTTCCAACATGAAGAACCGAAGGAAAAGAATTTGCAGGGCAGAGGATAGGGGCTGGACCCAGGGGTTCCAACCCCTGCGGGGGCACAGGCCCCCGACAAGAAAAAAAGTCTGGGAACTACAGAAAGAGATGTGAGAGAGTAATATACAAGTTTTAAAAGAAATAGATTCAACATTATATAAAGTCAGATTGAATATGGCACAGTAAGCATTACTCCAAACTACGTTAAAGTGCTGCAGTATAAACTAGGAAGATACTAGAAGATAAAAAGGAATGGATTTAAAGGCCAGCTGAAACAGAACATCTTGTGTTGAGATGTTACACAAAGGAGTACAGGCCACACTGCAATCTGCATTTTGCCTCAGATGAAGAAAGGAAATGAGCACGTGATCAAAGAGACACAAGTCATACAATGATGATAAGCAAACTAATAAAACTGAGCTGTCACCTCAATTGCATCAGAGAAGTTATGGACCTTGGAAGGTATTACAAATTAATTATGTGATTTGTGACTGAAACAGTAACTTGGTTACACCAGCGAAAATTTTGGCTGTTCTGCAACGTGTGCACAACATCATGAGCTTCTCTTTCTGCCCACTCAGCCTCAGTGAATAGGCTGGGATGGGGAAGAGGCTGGGAAGAGGCACAGCTGAGACTGCTGTCCCAGAGTGGCCAAAGGGATACTCTATGCCATGTAAAATCATGTCCAGTCATAAAGCCTGGAGTAGAGAAAGGAGAATGTGGGGTTGAGGGGATGGGTGTTTGCTTCCAAGAAGGCTACTGCTCAGACTGGCTGGGCACTGGTCTGCTTATGGGAGGAAATGAGTAAGTACTTTTGCAGCACTTGTGGTTTGTTCTGACCTCCGTATGTTTTACTTTTGAGTTTTTCCTTTCCTAAGAAGTTTTCTTACTTTTGCACTTGCTGTTCTCTCCCCTGTCCACTGGCAGGGAGTGAGTCTGAGTCAATATCTAGGGCAGGGGCTTGGATGCTGGCTAGAGCCAACACACTCAGTGCTTTTTTTAACCACAGCTGGTCCTGTTCTGACAAATGATAGGGCTGTGCTTCTAGCCCTGGGTCAGTCGGCTCCAGGTGTATTGGACATCTCTCCACTGAAAGTGAACTTTGGCCTGCACACTGCTGCCAAAAGGATCAAGAAAAATGCTTTGGCATAATCAATTGTAGCATTCAATCTGGCACCTTTGATTCCATTCACATTGAAGGTATAGGATCTCTGATACAGCAGCCATCAATGCTGGAGTGACTTTGTTCAGAATAGTCCACTTTCACCCTCCATCAGACTTCCACACTGGCCATATGTGACTACTGAAGAGTGAGTGAGGTTTGCTGATCACTCTTTAGTTGTTCAATAGATGAATCAACTTTTGGAGCCAAGGAAGAAAACCCCCTCAAGCTGCGTTCTGGGTGACAAAAAGGACTGTGCATGCACAGCCTGCTGCCAAGCACAGTAAACATGGCATTGTCACTACTTGCAAGGTCAAAACTTCTGAACAAAAATATCTTAGTGGGCCTCACATGCCAGATTTTACCTGTTAAGAGCTTATTTTGGCCTACTTAACTGAGTAAAGAGTAAGCCTCTTAATAAAGTCTTTCATGACTGCATAGCCTGTGGTGTAATCTCTCTCTTACTTAGCTTCATCAAACCACTCAGTAAAATAGAGGGGACTGAAGAATAAAAACTCTTACAGCTCTAAAAAGAACTTTTACAGCTGCAGTCCTTCATGTTCTAGTCCATCCAGGCTGGGGTATTCCAGTGAAAATTTTGGGAAAATGCTGTCCAGATAAAATCACCTAATAACATTGCATTATCCAGCAAGGAACAACTATTTGAAGAGAAGCAGCCAGATCCAGCAATTCAAACTGTTGAATTCTATCTTTCAGTCATCTTTTAAGCAAATGTGTTAATTCATGAAGATTTGAAACTGTGGGAAAACTGAGTGCTACTAGTATTTAAGAAAAGCTGAGAGGGTAAAGAATACATCTACAAAAGTCTGAGGGTAGTAATGGGTCAAGAATAGTAAAATATTATGGTTGAACTGGAACAGAAATTACACTGAAGTGTGATACTACGGATATGTACTGATGAAGATATGTATTTCTTTGATAACCAGTATGTACTTACTAATTCCTACACTTCTGGATGAGTAAAAAAGAGAAATAATAAAAAATTACACATAATTATTGAAAATGGTAAAACGAGAACTGTCTTGCCTCCTGGGAGAATTACGCGTAAGGGGTGAGGGAACTGGGAAAAAGTTTTCAGTGCAGGAACTAAAGGGAAATACTGTTCTGGAGCTCTTAGTTCATCCTGTTGTGTGGTTAACTGCATTTTGTTTGTATGCTATTATTAATTATGAAAAGCATGCTCTATTATACAGCTAAAATAATCCCACTTACAAGTAAATGCTCCTGAGTGAATTGCTGGGGTAAGCTTCTTTACTGCTGCGCTGGCTGGGATGCTACCACTGCGTGACCTGCGTGAGGCCATAGTTGTGTCTGCAGTGCAGTTTTGCATTCCTACCACAACAGCATTGCAATAAATACTGGTTGTCAC
>VZTN01024004.1:685-29028 GCA_013400515.1 Erpornis zantholeuca
ATTGTGAATCACCATAATCTCTGCTCTGTAATGATACCACAGAAGTAACACTGCTATTTCACTCAAATAATGTAATTGTAAACTATTATAAATGAAATAACTTTCAACTTCTAAAATACTTTGTTTTCTCTAGTTCTTCCTCCCATGTTCCCATTTTTCTTCTCATTAAAAAACACAAAGTAGTTTTGTTTAGATTACCTTTTATGCTAAATTAACCCTTCTGTCTGTCAAGCACAGGCCATGGAAATGTTTAAGATCCTAAAATTGCAACTGAACCTTAACACCAAATCCATGAATCCAATTAGCTGCATGAGAGAAGCAGACAAAATATTTCCAGTGAGATAAGGTTTGTGCAGAGAGGTAATATGTTTTCTTAGACCAATTGTTGTAGCTGCAAAATATTGCTACTAATTTTCAAATGTACTTCTCTTCATGGCTGCCTGGTCAAGGTATTAAAAAAAAATAATGCAGGAAATAAAAATATATATTTGAGAATTGAAAGTACATTTAAATGAGGAGCAGAAAAATTTAGGTAGAGTGCAAATAAGATGCAGAGAAATAGTATTTAAAATACTGCTGCTGTTACTTCTGCTACCTGTTTTATCCCAAGGTCTCTCTAGTTCTTAATTCATATTAAAGATGGTCATATACAGCTTCCACACAGCAGTAGCAGCACAGTCTGCTCAGGGATCACGAAATCATTCTCTGTATTGTAGTCTGATCTTTCATGGTGTATAAAAATCTTTTTAACTGAACTATACTCAAGTGATTAATGCATTTATCCTTCCCTTCACAGTAGCTGCTGCTGTAACATATGGTTTGCCTGTCTCTCTTGAGCTATACATATTTGCTTTCTGATTGCCCTGAAGATTTCAGAATAAATTCAGTACTGCATGGCAAAATACTGCTTTACCCAACATGAAAAATATTTTTGTTAAGAGTCAATAGTTCACTTGTATATAGGTGTCTGACATCCTGAAGGGGTGAAAAATGGGAATAAGCTATATTTGTGAGGTTTTCCATTGCTTTCCTCTTCTCTGTGGCTGGTAAATGTAGGGAAATCTTGCATTGCTATATTTTCCTCTAGCTTGTAATTTAACAAAAGAATTTTACTAATACTTCTATTTGTTTCTATTGCCTGCATTTTTCTGGGCGTTTTAAATCTGCTTCTCATAATTTCTATATTGCTTCAGCATAGATTATGGTTTTCTTCTGCTTTTTTTCCACATCTGCCAAAAGAATGCTTGATACCAAAGCATTGACAGGAGCATACATGTTTCTTCACCCTTAAAGGTGAATGAAGGATAGAGTAACAATTGTTTATAGGCTTTATTTTTCTTCCTGTGTTTTCAGGTGTGTAATCTTTCAGCTAATTAAAATAAATTTTCTTCCCAAGATTATGTCTAAATTGGCAGAAAAATTATGGGGAAATTAAAGTTGCTATGGTATATTTAATCCATAACCAGAACTGGTTGGAAAAAATCCCCTCCCCCCCAAATTATTATTTATTTCTACCAAGCTTAAAGTTTGGCACTTTCCTGTTGTGTTTTTGTTTGTCTTTTTTAAATTTGACTCTCCCAGTAAAGTTAATTGAACAGTGAAAAAGTTCACAAAAATGGACAAAGGAAATTAGTAATAATTACACATGGATTTTTTTTCTTCTGAACAATACTTTATCAAGTGATAACAGAAAACAAAAATCCTTGAATTTGCAAGAACTTTATTACAAGAGCCACCTTCTCCCTCATGACACAGTCACACCTCAGGCACAGTCATGCTCACGAATTGCACACTCTGAGTCTTGCAGTCCACTAGAAATAGAAGTGCCAGACTGGCAGGGAGGAATTCCTGTACTTCAGCAGCCATTTTGTACCCAGTTGTGGGGAAATGTTATATAATGTCAAGCTGACAATTTAAAAAATTTCTCCCTTTCTATTTTAACATGTGAGCCTTCTCTTTTAATTTCTATATAGCCTATTAAAGAAATTAAAAGTCATCAGCTGAATTTAATGTCAACGTCCATTATTGCTATACATGTAAGTTCTTCTGTTACAATGTGTGGTTGTGTTTCTATCACTGAAGTGCTCTTGCTCAGAAAGATAATTAGCAAACTTTATGAGTGGAAGAGGATGTAGAAGTGGGATTGGAGCAATGAAGAAAGCAGAAACTCTCAGGGGAGGAATGCAAAAAAGGCACTACCAAGTAGATTCCTGGATCTAAATGGCCCTAAGGAAAGCACTTCATCTGCAATCATCAATACTGAAATACTTTCTTTAAAGGCACATTTCAGGTTCTGGGGGGAACTTACTCATTTAGATGCTTTTGTAGTCAGACAATCAACAAGAGAGAAGGAGTTTCACCTACAGTTACATCTCTGCTAGTAAATTAAACAGGTTCAGGGAACACTTCTTGGCATGGACACTGAACTGCTGAATTGTTAGAACAACCATGTTTTGGACTGGACAAACTCCCTCTATCCCAGTTCTCAAGCATGTTTTGGAGGGTCACAAAAATTTGTGCATATTCCCAACAGGAATTCTACATGGGAATATGCTATTTTGGGAGCTGAGAGACTCCAGAGGCACAAATCAAGATAATGCTAAGCCATTTCTTCTTTATACCGGAGAGTTGTTCTGTAAAAATTTAATTACATGTGCTAACATTCATACAGTTTACAGGGGTAGTACTAAGTGATAAAAATAAATGAGAAAAAGACCACTATCTCTTTTAAGTTCTAGAATTGGTAAGATAAGGGGACATAACCTCTTGAAGTCAGATCCTCAAGCAGTGGCCAAGTTTTACTCAAATGTAAGAGAAGTCCTGATATTTCACCAAGTCAGGGTAGTAGATGGTTGTCATAGAAACACTGATGAAAGGATACTTTAAAGCCTATATTTAACCTGTCTCCAATTTTTAAAACCAGACCTTAAGTGAAGTATTCAGAATTACTTGTACTATTTGTTATTCTGTGTCATAGCACTGACAATCTCGATGACAAAATGGAAATCCAATGGTTATGAGATCCTGTTGTGAGTAAAATAGGGCAATGAAGTTAAGGTTACTTCAATGAAGATTATGGAGTATGTGAAAACTGTGTGGTTACTGAAATGTAGGATTCCTTATCTAACCTTAGGTTGTACATGAAGCGAAACCTACATTCGTAAAGGTAGAAATCTAACATTCTCATGTTCTCTAGATTGATTTTTTTGCATAGTACCACAGAAGTTTTGGATGCACCATAAAAGCAGGAAAAGTGTTTTTTTCTTAAAGGCTCTGGGACTTTGTAGTGAAGAGTTTAAGATTGAGACAACTTGAAGCTTTTTATCATAGATTTCTTTCTGGGGAACTTGTGGAGGTTTTTTCATGTTTTCACACAGAGGAGTACTAGTATACATGTAAAAGCACTTATCAAACCACATTATAAATTGTTTAAATTAATAAATATAATAAATCCAACTTAATTTCCCAGAACAGTGTACTTTGTGTAGTCCTGTGAAGTAATATAAAGTGGATATGATGTATTACTCTGTCAAAACAGTCTAGAAATTGTCTTCAGTGTGTCTATATAGAATAACAGATGGAAGACTGTCAACTCACCTTATTATAAACATAACAGAAGCTCACACCTGCTATGCAATGTCAGTTTTTAGCTAATAACTAACATATAGGGGAGCTGGAGTTGCCATCCATGGCCAGGTGTTTTGTATTTCTTGTTATTCTGTTGGACAGCAGCTCCTCAACAGAATCCACAATGAGCACAAAAGCAGGGACACAGCTGCAGTTCATTGTCAGTTTTGAAGCAGCCACACAAGGCTACTGGTTTTAATTATTTTCACATTGTTCCTTAATTTGATTGATCTAATAGGGCCCTACTCACTGCAGAAATTTGGTTCCATTTGGGGACTGCTCTGGTGGATGGAGTTCAGCTCCCCCAAGCTCAGGTAGTTTGGTGCCTGCCCCAGTCCTCCCACAATGTGAATGTGATTAAGGCAATATCCCAGGCTTCAGTACTCAGCTTTTTAAAACTGGGGGTGAGTGGACTGCCAGTAAAAGGTTCCCTCACTAAGTAACTGCCCTGCAGCTCTGCTGGGGTTGAACAGTCGTGCAATCCTACTGTTTGTACCTGCCAAGTTTGCTGTAGAGGTTGGGATCATAGGTAAGGAAGGAGATCTCTGTTTTCTGCAACTGAAGAATTGAAAAAGAGAACCCCAGCTGCCTTCAGATGAAGTGCCTTGTGTTGGCATTTGTAAGTAAAACTTTAGTATCTAAATTTACTCTTCAGGACTGAGGTTGGTGTTTGAAAGCTTAATCCTTACTGAAAAGTCAGTTGGGCTTTAGTTCTGATGAGTCTAAACTGATTAAAAAAACCCAAAGCAGTGTCTAAGATTTTACAGTGCTCCTTCAGCAGCATTTCTATGTAGCAGTTGCTGTGTGTATTCCTATGTACCATAGTGGTTGCAGTAATACTCTGTTTCCAACCACGGAAGTAAAGGATCATTGATAAAATTTAAAATGTTAAACCTAATTTGAGATGTTTGAGCTACATTTACTACATACTGTTAGAAGTCCCTGGAGTTTGAATTTTCCTAAGAAATATTTTTAACTCTCTGAAATACATTGTAGAGTTGATGTAAAAGCCTGTTAATAGCCCTGTTTTCAGGTGTGGAAGCTGGAGAACTTCTGTGAGATGGGTATTTTTACTATTAAGTTATTTTAGCATTTTTGCTCTATTTGAACCTATGATATTAACAGCATGTGCCAGAGTAGCTTTATTTCTATTCTGAATAGATTGGCTGTGCAGTACACAATAAGCTGCTAAATTATGTGATTACAAAAGAGTATATTTTCCTTGTTTATTTTTTTGCATTATAATACATTATAATGAATGCCTCTTGTGTGTTCAGGTATATCCAAGTAGCACTTTTTCATCCTGTGTAAAGCAAATAAATTATACTACTGATTTTTAAAACCAAGAAAGCAGACTTGGATTATCTCCTATGAGGAAAATTCAAATAGAAGATTAACATGTAGTGGAAGCTATTTTGTAACACAATTTGACAGATATTTGTCAGTGACTATATGGACTGATAAAGGAAGGGCAGGGTATATTTTAATGCCTGATAAGTGCACAACCTCTGTGGACTAGACTGGTAGAACCTCATTCTGAAATCAATAGAAAATTGAATTTTATTTCAATTATTTTGTTTGTTTGGAGCTTTTTGTTTGTTTTGTGTCAAGTGCTTACCCAAAATCTGATCACCAAGTAATGGTAAATGCAGTATTTTTTGGTTTTCTTAGTTCTCTAACCTTCAGTGTAAATCAAGTAGCACTTGGGAAGAACAGAAGTATAGAGAAAGGCCAGGTTCAATGACTAAAGCTGAAATGCATTTTCCTGGGTTTTTAAAGCATACACCTGCAGTTGCTTGCTAGGTATTATGCAGCAGGGACTAAGCCTCATTTCTGTTTATATTTGTTTTTAAAAAAATTAAGCACTGAATAACATCTGTCTTCACCAAAACATGAAAGGGAGCTAGCTGCTGCCAAAGTCTTAGTACCACAGGTGAGAAGAAAAGAAGAAAGAATTGGGAAGGATGAAGGGATGCACAGGCATTGAAGACAATAAGTAGCATTATATGTTATTTTGAATGATTTATACTTAGAATAAGTAAACAGAATGGTTATAATGTATGTTTTATACTTTTCTGTCCAAAACCAGTATAGCATAGACTGAAGAAAATAAGAGACTTGAAAATCTGTATTTCATATGTACTTGGTTAGGGCCTAATGTGGGCTCATTGAAATAAGAAAGAATTTTCCCATTAATTTCAGTGGGGTTTCCACAGCTCCTGATGTGAAAGCAGAAAGAACTGTAAATATACTGCATTTTTAAGGTAGAAAACAAATAAACTGAAGTCTGCTGCCAAAAATCTATTTGAAGATAGAGAACTGTTGACAAGTGCAAACATTAGACATAGCATCACATGGCACCTTATAATATAAATAGTGGTTTAAGTTTTACAACAGACTGCTTTCCTCTAACAGTTGGCTGAAAGATGTCTAGTAATTAATGGGAACCTCTTAAAATAAAAAAAAAGTAGTAGTTTACTCACATGATCTGAGTCTTTTTGTGCTTAAGGGCACCCACCTGCATCATGGCACCAAGGACAACACAGATGGTCCTGTGATTAGACTGAAATGAGAACTTCCATCAGCTGCAAAGAAGTCAGCCTTAAGTCCACACTACTGTTATTATCTTACCCTTTGGATTTGGATTCCAGCATTGTCTTGAACATAAGGAATGAATATTATTGAAGGGTTTGGATTATGTGACCCTGAGGTTCTTTGCATGGATGTTGTTTCTACTAATACAATAAGTAGATTAGCTGTAAAATTCTGATTACTTTTTTCCCCTTCTCTTGAACTGCACATTTTTCTAACAAGTCTTTTTGAGGACAACTTGGCAAAATATTTTTCCCCACAAAGCTCTATAATAGTTTTATCTATTGTGAGTATATTCTGTTCTTTGGCACTGGTACTGCTGTACCTGTCCCCTGCAGAGGGTCTGCTGCTCTGGGATGGGCTGTGATGAATTCTGCTGCAAAGTTTATTGAATGATAGCAAGTTTAATTCATTGCAATATTGTTGTAGCCTTGTGGCAGCTCTCTGTCTTCCCACAGTGATTATTCCTTGGAAAGAAGGTTCTTAGGCTATTGGTCTTCTGTCAGAATGCTTCTGGTTTTGCTGGCTATCACAAGGCCCTCAGTCTTTGCCAGTGAATGAGTCACAAAAAAGATAAGGCAGAACCTGATGTTCCTTTTTGTATAGACAGGAATGGTGTGACATGTTGTTTAAAAAATTGTCAGCAGCTGACACCACTTAGAACAAAAGTCCTGTCATCATTAACAGTACTGAGACAGAATTGGATTTAGCAATATTGAGACAGGTCTGTAAGAGATTCTTATTTCACACTGAATCCAAATTAAGGGCTAAGCTGAAAATGGACACTTCTTGTGCTTTGAAGCATTCAGTGTAGTGACTCACATTTTGTAGTGCTTATCCGTTTTCTTACAGATGCAGACTTGGTAACTCTTGAGGAATACTTTGTTGGCTTTTCAGATTAAATGAAATTATTTGTATACAAAATCATGTCCCTTATTGTCAATTTCTCCAGGAACAAATTTTCTCTGTCCGTATTTTTTAATAGTTTTGTAACGATTTTAACAGAAACGTCTTCAAACAAGTATGCAGGTTTAAAAGCCCTTGAAGTTTGCATTTTAATAATGGTTATTCTGTTACTTTGTACTCAGAAAAAATATTTGCCCTTTATTGCAATAATAACTAAGGTAGGTGGGTACAGTGAGTGTGTCCCTTTCTTGGGGAAATAAAAACCTGCTATATTCCTGCTGGGAATGGCATTTTAGCATCTCCAAATAAATATTTATGACAGCCAATTATTTCAACTGGCTCTGGATAATTCAGATAAAGCAATAAAGGGATTATGCTAATTTTAAACATGATTGGTTGAAATCAATTTGATTTGACATAGTTTTTAACAGTAATTCCATAAAAGTTGTTCTTAATAACGTTTAATAGTGGCATTTATAGATGCATATGTGGGCAAGAGAGAAATAAAATAGAGATTATAGTAAAGCAACTACAGATCTGAAGTGGTTCTTAAAATCATTGCTCCTGCAATGAGATCAAGAGGAGGCAGATAATGTTTGTGAAATTTTGTGTAGAGTAAGGTATGAAGGTGTGTTGAAGCTAAAGACCAAGGGTGATCACTTATAATTGTATACCAACAATTAAACTAAAAAAAAAAAAAAGAGAAATGGGAAAAATAGTAGAGGAACAAAACCGCCTTTCTTTGTATGAGAAACCAGTGATGTTTATGGAAGTTTCTCTTGCTCCCCTTAATATCAAACAATAAAATCTCAGGAAGAATTTTTAATGCAGTTTTCTTATGAAAAATGCTCTCAGGCTTTGCGTAGCAGCTGTTCTGTGCCTTTCTTCCTCCTGCATACTGGTTTTGAAAAAATACAAATAAATATGGATGTCATCTTGATTTCTTTTATACTTAAGCCAAAACAGATTCAGATTTCTGGGTTTTTTCCGTTTATGTAAATGCACGCATATAGTAATGGTTTTTTTAGACATCATGTTCTGAAGCACTTGCCTTTGAACATTCCTGGCCTTCGGTGAACAAGGGGCGAGAAAGCAATTTAGCCTCCGCAGTTTTACGCAGGCATAGGTGTATTTTTAGGCTGTTCCACAATGAGTAACACACTCGCAGCCGTTCTCTGGGTGGGGCCTGGAGCCCGCGGGCCGGCGATGAATGGACGGAGACGAAGGCTCGCAGGAATCACGGGCTGCGGTGCGTGTGCTGCTGCCGCTGCTGCCCCCGGCGGCTCCGAGCCGCGCCGCTGGAGCCCCGGCTCCTCGGGAATGCTGGGAATGTTGAGTCAGGGACCGGCAGCCCAGACAGCCGGGCTCGCAGCTGACTGAGGGAGACTCGCTGAGGGACAGGGAGACGAGGGACAGGGGCGCGCGAGCCTCCCCCGACTGCAGCAGGTTCCTCCTCTTCGCCCCCTCGCAGGTATTCCGCGGCTCCGGCTCTCCCTGCTGCCTCCTTCCTCCGCGCAAACGGGATGTCAGCTAAACGTGATGTTGTAAAATCCATGTGAGGACGAAAGGCAGATGCAATGATTTGAAAGGTGAGAAGCTTAAGCAAGAATATGGCTGGGATACATGACTGTAAATTTGTTGTGATTAAGGAAATTGCTGTATATTCCTTTTTACAACTGTCTGGTAGCTGAATCTGGAGATGAATTTGCAGAATAGGCTTTTTATATTGCTTTGGAAATACATTGTAATAAATGGGACCAAGTGCACATCTTATTCTGGTAACAGAGTACCTCTCCCTACAGAATCGTCAACCAGAAACCTCTCTTGCAATTTCTATTAAAAGCAGCCATAAGACTCTCATATTTTTTATTTCTTTTTGTGCCTAGTGTTTAAAAATATCATTGTTGTTGTTAAAGTTTTCTAGAATAGAATTGATGAGCTTTGGAAATTCCTATCTTTATACCTAAATAATGGCTAATGTTTGGTGTTTTAAAAACCGTGTCAAGAAAAAGGTGAGAGATTTCTGTTCCCTTCTAGTGGCTGGCAAATGGAAACAGAAGCTAACAGGATAATATTTTTCAGTTATATAATTAATGAATACTTACTGGGGTCCCTCATTTATGATGCTGTGGTTTAATTTTTTTTTTTTTTTTAAGTAAAGATCATTTTAGGCTGGACAAGTGATGGATGTGATGCATGTGTTCATCCACGCCTGTATTCACCAAGGATACATCCATAATTTTCTGGGAGCACTATAGTAGTAATTTGATGGAGAAGGATTTTTTTTTAAATTTTTTTTATTAGTGTGTGATTGATTTCTAGGCGGCTACCTGCTAAGCCTTGTGATGGATGGATGGGAATCTACTCCCTTAGCGGCGAATTGCTCTTTCCCTGGTGATGGACACGCCGGCCGACCACTGGCATTGGCAGATACAAGCTCGTTGCACGCGAGCGCGGCCAATAAGTGCAGCCAAGGGGAGGGCAAATGCTACTTGTCAGGGTTAGTTTTCTGGTCGGCTCTCTGGATCAGTGGTTTCTCTTAGCTATTTGTCCGTTCGGCATTTGTTTTTATTTCCATTCCGTGCCCCGAGCCCCACGTGTGTGTCCGGGGCGGCCGCCTCGAACGCGGCCCCTTCCCGGCGGCCGTGCCGGGCGCAGGCCCCGCTTCGGCTCCCCCTCCTCGGAGGGCGGGGAAGGGAGGGAGGTTCCCCTCCATCCAGTCGCTTCTCCCCTGGCGCTTGGTTTCCCCGTGGCGAAGCCGAGGATGGAGCAGATACCCCGTGTATGCCCCGCCGCCCTGCCCTGCCCTGCCCTGAGGGGAAATACTGGAGATGCGCCGTCGCCCTCCGTTCCTCCCCCGGGAATCGCAGAACTCCACAGCCTGGATCAGGGGCGCAGGGAGAGCCCTCCTGCGGCCCTTTCCCAGCCGCGGGGCATCGGGGACTGCCCTCCCAGCCTCCGTGCTCGGCAGCGAGGGCTCAGGAAGCCCGACCGCCTTCCCGGCCCGGCTCCCCGCAGGCGGCTGTGTCAGCGCTGCGCGTTCCCGCGGGGACCCCAAAGCAATCCCTCTGCCCGGGCGTTTTCCTTGAGCTCTCCCCATGGAAAAGCGGGGGATGGCGAACGCTCCCTGGCGAGCGCAGGTGAAGGAAAGACCAGCCATAAAACCCCACCAGCAGCAAGCGAAGCTCCCTTAGCCGCAATCCCCTCACAGTCGCATCTGCTGGAGCAGTGCATTCTCCGTTTGTTTCTTTCCCCGAATACGAGGTGGAAAAGGGCCCTTTTTTTCTCTCTTTTTTTTTTTCTTTTTTTTCCCCCTAGGGTTAGTTTCTGCACACACAGAGTGTGCAATGGTGAATCCAGTTTCCTTAAGGAATATGTTTCTGTGGAAAAAGCTTTGTTAGTTTCTTGATGGAAGAAACTTAGAGTCCAAGCCTTGGCTTCGTGGGTGACTGTGTTAAGGGCTGTGTGTGAAAGTAACTCCGCATCTCCTCAGTGCCTTAAACGAAGCCTTTTCACGATTGTTATTTTTGTTTGAAAGCTCTGTGTAAAATGGCTTTCAAAGGCATCAAGGTGAGTTAGCATTTTCACTTTTCGTAGAGGAATCTGGGAGAAAGGAGAGGGTTTCTGTCCAGATGGTGGAGGGAACAGAGTTTCTTCTTCCAAATTCTTATTGAGATAAGGGCAGTCCTTGTGGTTTATGGTTGTCCAGCTCAGGTTGAAGCTATATGTTTGAACTACGGAGAAACACTGTGCTGCATTTTACGAGCACACCCAGGGTGGAGTAGAACTGGGAAATTCCTTGTTCAGTGTTTGGGTGCCTTATTATACTCATTATTCTCTCTTTCATGGTTTGGTAGCATTTGGAGGAGACCCATCTTGCCACCACTTGTCCTGTGGGTGGTTCTTCAACTCTAATCTCCTGCTAGTCAAATTCTGGTGATGGGAGTGTGAGATCCATTGTCCATGCTAGTCCCTCCTGCTGTTGCTTGCTTGCTCTGAAGGTTTTAGAAAGGTGTGGGTCATATTCTTAGCAGCCAAGTACCAAAAGAACACATTCAGTCATTTTAGAATGTCAAATAAATGTGATACTTAGAGAATTATCTGTTCAGCATGTGTGTTTTTGTATAAGCATGCTCAAGGTGATATCTTTTCTTTTGCTTTAGAAAGATGGTTCTTACTGACCTTTGAAGGATGACTAAGAAAAAGGAGTGGGTTGTTCACCCCTCAAAGAGGGTGAGGCAACCAGCCTCTCTGTCACTTCCAAAGACAACATATGTTCTCCCACCTGTATCTCTTAGGGTGTTTATTATATTTTTATCCATTTGTTATTATGTGTTTAATTTAGTTTTTAATGCCTGGGATATATATGGAGAATCTTAGTAGATCCACCTAGGAAATATTACTGTGATACTGACTTTAAAAAAAAAATTTTGTACTGTGGCCTCTCTTATCTGTGATATTGTATTTGTTCAGTTAAGGATTGTGTTAAAATATTTTTGTGATTTAAGTCTTAGATTTTTGAATGATCTCATATGCACTTAGCAGTGATGAGCTTGCCTCAATTTATTTATACTTTGCACCACTAACACTAGCTTATATTTTCTACTGAGTCGTGGTAAAAGGATAAGAGCTATTTGAAAGTAAAATTACTTCATAATTTCTTTTTGAGGGTCATAGTTGGTCAAGGGAGAGCTCAGAAACTAAATTCTGAAAATGACCTGTGTAGTGCTGCTATTTCTGAGTGATACTTTAACATTAAGAAAATACAAAGGCGTATCAGTAGAAACATCAGTTAAGTATTTTTCTGGAGCATTTTGTTTTTAATTAGATGTAAAAAGATGTTTAGAGATGTAAAGTATTTTATAAAGAGAAACAGTCTTTTACAGTCTCTTTGAAATCGAGTGAGATGGATTTATGTTGGTTTGCTATTGCTTGTGTGCAAGATGTAAAAAACCCCCAACCTGTTTTCTTGGAAAACAGCAGTTGACTACTTGTGGAGGTCCAAGGAAATTTATAAGCATGGCTATCCAGTGTTTGTATAAGAAAATGTAGAAGTCTAATGAAATTAGCATTGTGGAATTTAAATTTTGTTGTTGCTTTCTTGGCTGTTGCTCTCAGGGAGTTTTATGATTTATTTAGTGATAGTGGCTTTTGCATTGCCAGCTTTGGAATATCTTAAGTAGCCAGGTTTTTTGTTTGGCGTAATGGCAACAATTAGGAACCACAGCCACATCTCCTTTCTGAGACAGTCTGTCAGGTGCTGAGCTCTGCCAAAGGAGAGAGGAGGAGCAAAGATGTTGTAGCACTTCTCTGGATAAGGCTCCATTACTATTACACCATTTCTATTCACAGAAACCTGGAATTCCTTAATGATATTAGAAATCTAGACTTTGAAATGGACAGGTTACATGTTGGCAGAGTTGTATGTCACTATAATCCTTTTATTTTAAAATGACACTAATAAAGGAGATGCATAGAGTGGAATTTCTGTGCTTTTAAGAAATCTAAGAATTTGAGGTGAATGTCAGTTTCAAGTTGTGATGGGATGTGTGGGAGTCTTTGACATTTTGGATATTTAGCAAAGCTGGAGCTTTTTTGTGGAGTTTTAAGATTAGGTTTTTGAACAGGGATATGTGCTTTCTAGATTGTCTTAAAAACTCATTCTAAGACAGTCCTGCAGACTTGCATTCACTGGAAATGTTTCAGATTAGTTACCATGTGGCTTCCTGAATGACCAATGTACTTTTTATTTGATTAAAATACCCCACTTTCAGCAGATACTGTTTGGGTTTGTTTTTTTCTTAATTCTTCCCCCTGTTTGTCCTGCTTGTTATCCTATACCTATATCCTATCCTCTATCTGAAGTCACAGTGTAGATGTAGAATCTAGTGGCTAAATTCTACAAAAATTGAAAATTGAGAGATTTTTCTAAGCGATTTAACTGTAAAATTGATCTCATTTTATGAGAAATGTTATGGGACATTGAATGGAGTAAAAGGATTGATGAAAGTCATGTGTATACAAATGTATATTTTATAGGTATGTGTGAAAATGGTATGCTGTAGTTTCTGGAATTACTGTGAAGTTGGGGTGGGAAGTCACTGGAGAAAGCACTGTCTATAACAATTGCTCAATTGGATATAATGTACAATTTATTTTGAAGGAAGTGAAAGAAATGTCACAAAAGTCTCAGCCATTCCTGAATTTAGTCCAAAAGTGCATTTTGCACGGAGCATTGGTAACGTGTGGGGCAGTTTCCCTTCAAGTGACTAGTTCAGATCACTTAGAATGCTGACTAATGGGATAATCTTCATACATCTCTTCATACATCGAGAGGATTACAGAACACATCTTGGTCGCTTCACTCCAATCCTTGTGGCAGTTCAGTATGTCTGTACTTGTGGTTACACTATTTGGTATGAGTTTGGATTCTTTCATTGAAAGACTGGGAAGCCATAGTACATAAATTCTTAGGAACTGATTTTTCTTTGTCAAATATGAGTTGAGTCCTGTTGGAAATTTTGCTGATGTTCCTTCATTTTCGGTGTTATCTAAACACTTTTAATGGTTAGTAAAATTAATTTACTGGCAATCTGCTAAAGTATATATTTAATTATCTCTTGGCACGTGCAGTGTCTGAATTATTTAATTACTTTATAAAAGAGCACAGGCCTGTGATTTCTGGGATAATGAGGATTTTGACTTAAACAGTTTTCTGTAGTGCATTCTTTTCCTCAAAATATATTGCTGAAATACAGTTCTTACCACTTAGATTCTTTGAACAATTCAGATAAGTGGACAAATATGACCTGGTAAATAAAGCACAGTTCTTTTTTGTTGACCTATGTCCAATAATAGTGGAAGGAATGGGTACTCTCAGGGGCTTCTCTGGAAGACAGTTTGCTGTGTAAAGCAGGTTTATTTTTGAATATTGGCAGTCATGATGTACCTTGGCTTTCCTTTATAGACCTCATTTGAAATCTGCTCAAACCATTTGTTTTTCCTTAAGGAAACAGTTGCAATAACATCTGTCATCAACATCAAATGTTAAGTCAGATGCCTGTGAGGACATACAGATTGCCCTTGTGAACTGGTGTGGTTGTGCTCAGCTGAGTGTGAGCCCAAAGGGGGCAGTTTGGGTTGTGCTGTGAAATTAAGAGCCAGCCACCAAGTGCTTGGGGAACTCTTCAACTCTTTTGGTGAATAAATAAATAAAATGGCAATTCCTGAAGTGCAGTGTCTTCTGATGGTTCCAGGATGCTGATTCAATGATGAATTGAAAGCTAATCTACTAAATCACTTGCATTACTTACAGAGCCTGTGAGTTCCTTGAAAAACTTTGATCTGATGTGGCTGAAGCACAGCCAGTTTTTCCTTGGCATGGTACTGGAACATGTGCATACTCTTGTATCTGAGCAGAGGGAACAGAGGAGAGATGTTCTACAGGTTTTTGTGTTGTGATGGCTTCAGAGCATGCTGAATGCACAAATATGCTTCTTGTTTTGCAGTTTGAGTAGGCATGTTACTATTCTTGAATCAAATAAATGTAAGATGCACAGTGGATATTTAGGCTTGCTAAATATCCCAATATTTAAGTATTCAAAGAAACTGCTGGAGGCTACACAGGTAGTCTTAATAGCTGATCCTATGACTATTTTCATTGCTTTTTTGAGAAGGGAAGCTTTGTAGCAAAAAAGAAAAATATGACTTTTATCTTCAAATGTGTAAGCCTGTGTTTAATAGCATTCAAGAGAGTAGCCTTAGTGAATTCAATTGAAAATACTCCATTGTGTGGGAGTGTCTGTTGGTTTCTAAAACATTAGGAGTTATAGATGCATCTTAAAATTAAATGTATGACATTAATATAAATGGCAGAATATTCTTAAGCATACTTGATGTGAAAATACACAAATGTACAGGTCTAATTACAAAGTCAGTCAATTTTCTTTTATATTATTTTCACTTCTTAGGTTATCTTACTAAAACAAATGTGGTCTTTAATATGTACTATATATATATGTATGTTACTGGCTGAACAGCCTTATGTTTCAAAGAAGTGGTATAAATGCTGACAGTATAGATGAATGCTAGCACAAGTCTAGTCTTTCAATTTTTCCTAGAAAGCTTTTTAGTTTTCTTAACTCATGCTTATTTTTAAGCTCTACCTTCTCAAAGATAATTCAGTCCATAATTGTTTCCATAAATTATTTAGTCATTCAAGTTAGGTAAATGTTGACAAAAGCAAAGCATAACTGTGCTGATAATTCAGCATAACTTTCAAATAATCCTGAAGAATGTTGTATACTTCTACATTTTAATATTTTTCCCCAAAAGAGATTATTTTAGTAAAAATTCAAGATATGGTTGTTGTTCTTTAATAATCATTAAATGAAAAGTACTGTTTGCCTGGTTTACCATGTGCCTTAGAATAATCCTCCACAAAATACTGGAGTTTGTAAATGCAGGATTGCATTGATAAATGAGAATTCTTACTGAGAAGGAAATAAAAGGCAAGTGATTAACAACTGCAGGATGGAAGGCATGATAAATACAGACTAGGATGCAGAATTAGCATGCAAGACACCTGCAAGGACTGAAATGTTAGGAAATATTTCTCCACAAACCGAAAGCTTGCCAGGTCTTTAGAAATATCTGTGTATCCTGAGAAGGTCGTTATGGTGCTGGGAAGTTGAGAACTACAAAACTGAAGAGGTACAAGCAGTGTTTTGGAATTTATGTATTTCCATCCCTGTTGCTTGTGATTCACACCATCCACCCTCTCACCCACCAATAAAAAATAGGATCCCAGTGTTAAAGAGTTGCAGAGAGCAGATGGGCAGCAAAACAATGACACAGTGAGCGTGGGACTGGCAACTTCAGGCAGTTAAAGCTGAGGTGTTGTTTTACCCTGCACCTCTGAAACCCTTCACACCGTTGTTGGTGCTTGTGCTTAATACCTTCAACAAAGGGTAACACTAAACACCTCTGCTTCTGTGGAGAGAAGGGAGAGCACTGTTAAAGCAGAAGGGACTGGAGAGTGACAAGTGCTCTGCACTGAAGGTAACTTGTGCAGACTGTACGTGGTTGTGTTTGCCCAGATTTGGCAGATAGGCTGCCCTATGGCTTTTTATAAAGATACAGTGTGTTCTCTGGCATAACAATTAAAATTAGATGTGATGATTCTGCCTTTGCTCAGCTATAGAAGCCTTTTTTTTAAATGTTCCATTTTTGGGTCTTTAATACTTTACACAATATCAGAAAAATAAAATGAAACTAATTTGAAGTTTCTCACCTCCCTTAAGCATCTTAGAAACCCCAGGAAGACCTGTCACATGCAAGACTGCAGGAAAGAATTCTTTTCATGGAAGTGTTAGAGATCAAATGTCAAGAATTGGAGTTTGAGCACCAAAGAGACCTAACTGAAAAGTTAGAAAATAGTGGAGGTGTCAGTTGGTGGAGTTTAAATACTGCTTATGTTATTTAAAGCCTATTTCTAACTATTATGATGTTTTAAAACGATTACAGTGTCTTAAATATTGTAATAAAGAGTAAAATACATTGAAAGAAATGTACCTCT
Organism: Erpornis zantholeuca; assembly: GCA_013400515.1. NCBI lineage: Eukaryota > Metazoa > Chordata > Aves > Passeriformes > Timaliidae > Erpornis > Erpornis zantholeuca. The sequence goes on from VZTN01024004.1 coordinate 17,388, forward strand.
CTTGAACACTCGGCTTGTTTTAAACCCATGAAACTTGGATAAAAGAGTTAAAAAGGTATTGTTGACTCTTCACTTCTGTACATTTGAGAGTAATATAATTGACAATCCTGATAATGGTGTCAGAATTGCTTGCTTTTCAAGATTTTTAATCTGACATTTTGAACAAATATTTCAATGGGTGGAGTTTTCTGGTTGCATGACAAGTATTAATTGCTGTCACTGCACCTGACAGCATTAGAATGCCTGACAACTTTATTTTCTGTATATGTCATTAGATGCATATTGAGGAGCCACTCTTACTTTTGCCTTCATATTTTCTTCTGTGTGAAAGAGAAATGAAAGGCAGGCAGGCCTGGTGAGCTGTTAGGTGATAAATGCCAATTCTTCCATTTAGCACTGATGGGAGTTCAGAGACATGACTGGCTTGCAAGATTAAAGTATACTTTGAAACTAACTTTATTTACAGCTACATATGTGGTGTTTTTACAACAAGCTATGAGAAAGGGGACAAACTAATGTCTGTTAATTAGTAAAAACAAATTTATTGTGCAGGCTATAGTCAAATTTGCATAAGAAATGCAGATTCAGGACACTGTAAGGAACCTAAATGAAAATGTTGCCTTTTGAAGGCAACATGAAGTTGTCATGCATGCTTTTTCTCAAACTTGTAAGGAATAGTGGAGTAGCAGGAAGAAATGGATTATTTTCTTTTTAGGATTAAAAAAAGATGGGGGAGAAGAAGTAATTTGATTAGCCTGGTAAATAGGAAAAGGGAGTGCTTTGTCCTTTTAATAAAAATGATGCTGGTCTTGTACTAACCTCATATGAAGTGCATTGTGTTTGTTATTTTATTTTGCTTTATTAAAAGAAGACATACCAGGCTGCTCAGATTAATGAAGAAAGGAAGGATACTCTACAACAGATTTGGGTTCTCTGTATCTAGTTTGTATGAGCTTGCTGCCTTTTTTTCATTTATATCAGCATAGGTAATAAAAAACATGTCAAGAAAAGGATATTTGCTGTTGCGAGGATGTATTGTGCCACTATGAAAACAGTAGAAAACCTAGGTAAACCAAAAGAAAGGGCTAGAAATATTTTTGACTCTTGGTCACTACTTCTGATACAGACATACTCCTGCTCTTCTGGGTACAGAGATGTTTTTGTTGTGGTAAGAGTATTTAAAAGATGTTATCAAAATAAAGAAATCATGAATGTTTGCCAGGATGTGTGTTTATGGAACAGATATTTTTCTGTGAATCTCCTTCCTTTTGTGATGCCTCAAAGTGCAGTCCTGGTGAGGAAAAATAGAAGCATTATGTTCTACATCTGCATCTATTTTGCTTCTTTTGGTTTATGTGTGGGGAGCTGTATAGTAGTAAACAGTTTTAGACAGTTTGGATTTAGATTGATAATTTCTGCACTTAGCTGTTACCATATATTGTTTGGGGAGACTGACTCTAAGGAAGGGGTTTCCTTAAAGCCTTCAGTACTTTCACAAATGTTTGAGCTCTTGGCTCGTTGTTAATATTGGCAAGTAGTTGTGCAAAGCTATTAAGTATTTGGCTAATACCCAAACTTCCTGCTGACTAGGTGATTCAGGCCACAGGAGGGGACACTAAAAGCCTAAATCATCCCTCAGCATGTGAGAGTGTGTAACCAGTGAAAATCAGAACTTACAGGGTTTTGTGTACACAGTATTTCAAGTAAACTCTGTAATTATATAAAATGTAGAAGTAAGGATTTAGAAACTAAATTGAATGAGAACTTCTAGTAGCATCATATTAGAATCCTATGCTCCCAAGTTTCTATGACAATAGAAAGGTAAAAGACAAATAAAATGCATTGTCAGACTTAAATGATGGTGGGTAATGTAAGCCCATGATGTTGCTGTCTGCAGAGTGTGGATGATCAGAGGGGGCAGGAATGTGGAAAATAAGGCAAGCTGAAGGTTGGAACAGGCATCAGGAGGGACTTTGGCATGAAACAGACTGTATCAGGTTTCTGGGGTTTTCAAGGCTGATGGGAGCATGAGGAAAAGTGTCCAGTGCCTGCCCTCCTGCCCCCAGCTGAGAATGCATGCTTAATTTTCTGGATCTTAAAAGGATCCATATAAAACACAGCTTTATTTGCAATGCAGAATATTAAGCTCATTATTATAATGGTTAATTTTACATGATGTGCATTAAAAGGCATTTCTTTAAGAAAATACTGAGCCAAGCAGGTGATCATCTGGAGTTTTTTTTCCTAGTACTAAGCTGATCTGGATTTTAAAACTCAAGGTTTGTAGCAATATGTGTGGGTCTGCCGTCTGTCCCTACCAGACTGAACAAGTCTGCATGATTCCCCTCCCCCCGCCTAGAGGAGGTTTTAGGGGTATATGACCTTTATGAGCTCCTTTGTCCTGGCTATTGCAACAATAGCCAGGTTAATAAGTTATTACTTGGAAGTATTAATATTCCTTCCCCCCAGTCCAATTAAAATAGTAATATGAAATAAATTTATCTTTCAAAAAATAGTCATCTATATCTCACCTGTCCACTCTAAGTTCAACTAGAGTGGCTCTGTCAGCTGGTTCTGTGGGAAGATGGGATCTCTCCTCTCTTTTTCTGCAGGCAGTAGATGATGGTCTGTGTGGCAGTTGTTGAGGTCCTGAGGCTGATATTGCTTCTTCATGTCTCTAATTCCTGATTTGTTGAGACAAACAGTAAATCTTCCTGAAGCTAGGAAGGCTCCGTGTATAAGCAGTACAGAGCAGAAAATGATGTAGGTGCTTTTCTCCCCTCCTTCATGAAGCAATGGTGTCTGGCTTCTACTGTGTCTGGGACTTTTCAGAGCCATAAAGGAAGGCTTCAGTTTTATCCTTAAGAAGTACATGTGTTGAAAAGCATATTTTCATGTGCTTGCCTTTTTCTGAGGTGTTTACAGGAAAGCCAGTCTGTACAATTCAGGTTGTAGAAGGAAACAAACTGCAAATGAAAATGGAGAAACCCTAAGATTTTTTTTTAAGTCAGAGTTTTCATCTTTTGGTCTGTGAGCTGTCCTTAGTAGCCCTTTGAAGGAACAAAATCGAGCATACCATCAGTGCATGTGCATTTACTACATAGAGGTCTCTGTTTTGATTAGAATATTTCTAGGGGGAAAATAAAAAGAAGTTGAAAATGCTGTGGAGCTAATAATGCTTCTTTGGTTGGTGGTGTTTTGCTTCTCTTTTCCTGTTGCTTTCAGAATTTTTACAAGCTTATGGAAGTTATAATGTTCAGTCAGCATTTGAACATTATTAAAGAAGTTCAGTGAGAAGTTAGCCTGCCTGCGGATAAGGAATGAGGATTTTTTTTTCAGTAGAGCTCAATGGTAAGCACTGGAGTGCTAACCAAGATTAAAGTGTTCTCTGATTTGAGATAAGAACTTCCAAAACGTCACACAAGTTGAGAAAAGAAAGACCACAACTAATAAACTCTAAAAGGCAAAACAAGTACCTAAAAACACATATCAGAGAGATAAAAAGAAGGCTAAGTAGGTTATTAAGTAACTCTAAGCAAGAAACGTAAATTGCTCATTTATCAGACTGTGGCAATGAAAAGGAAAAACAGTGTGGATGTGATATAAGATACAATATTCTGTACCTCTAGTTCTGAGGATCAACAAATTTATACCAAACCCCACCACCTGGCCCTGTATCATATCTTCTGTATCTAAAAATATATTACTGTGTGCAGTTTAAATTGACACTGGTGGTTTCTGCAAGAAGTGTTGTTTTTTCACTAGGCCAGAGTGTTGTGTTTTTTGTGGGGCTTCTGTTTGTTTTGTGGTTTTTTTAATTTTGTTTGAGTGAGTGGGAGGGTGGGGTAAATTCTATCAATTTAGAAGATTAGTTGTTGCTTTTACCCAGGATCTGCCAGGAGCCAATGGAAGGAAAATGATCTTCGGCTCCAGTCTCATGGGAGATTTTTCTTTGAAGGAGCTATGGAACTATTTCAGGCGACTAGAAAGATACAAGGATGGATTTCTCAGAGGGCTTGATGAGTTATGTGGCCAGAGGATGGCTGGCACTTGAGAATTAGGATAAGAAGTTGCATTGCCCCAGTCACCATGATGAGAAAGTTTTTGTTTTATTGGTCAATGTGTTGAAGTTGAGATAGCAGAAGAACTGCAGGAGTTCTTGGTGCAACAAGCTGTGGGTCATCTCTTGATTGCTGTGTGACAGCTGAAAAGAGGGACAGATTTGGACACTGATGTTAAAATAAATAAAAATTTGAAAATGTAAATCAACAAGATCTAGTTCTTTTATATCTATGTGCCTTGGGGATGAATCCTGAAGGCTTTAAAGGATAGTTCCTAAAGTCAACAATAAATATTTTTCTTCATGTAACTTTCATATTGTCAGTTGTTTAAGTCCATTAATATACCAGCTAAGGTGTGGTTTTGGGCCTGTGTTGTTCATTGCAACTTAGTTTAACAAGATTTAACTCAAAGTTTTCTAGCAAGGAAGAAATTAGGAGTTTTATTTTGATTGAAATTAGTTTGAAAGTGCATTTTTAGTTCATCATCCCAAATATATAGTAGATTTTATTTTTGAAGTTATTGCTCAAGTTGTTTTTTCTGATATATGATGATTACTGCCAAGTTTATTTTCCCAGATAAAAATATAATTTTATAATACTCTTTTTTTCTCAGGTCTGTCTTTGGAGGAAAATCAGATTTTTGCCTACTGGAAGAATGCAGTGAAACTGCCAATATTTCTAGCTGGAATTATAGATTTAATATTCAATTTTAGTGTTACTAGTTTCTTACTAAATAGTACCTCAAAGTAGAAGAAAAATGTATGGAAGTGCAAGAACAATCAGCAACTTGGAAGGCAGTCCCTCCAGGTCCCCCCGGCTGCCGAGGTCCCCTCGCCTGGGTCACAGGCGGACCAGCAGCGGGGGAGGAGGGACAGGGAAGACCTTATCCATGGAGAACATCCAGTCCCTTAATGCAGCCTATGCAACATCTGGACCAATGTACCTGAGTGACCACGAGGGTGTAGCTTCTACTACTTTCCCAAAGGGCACAATGACTCTTGGAAGGGCTACAAATCGAGCTGTGTATGGTGGCCGAGTCACAGCCATGGGGAGCAGCCCCAATATTGCTTCTGCTGGACTGTCACACACTGATGTCCTTTCTTACACTGACCAGCACGGAGGGCTGACCACATCCTCACACCACCACCACCACCAGGTTCCTTCCATGCTGAGACAGGTTAGAGACAGCACCATGTTAGACCTGCAGGCTCAGCTTAAGGATCTACAGAGGGAGAATGACCTTCTCAGAAAAGAACTCGACATTAAGGACAGCAAGCTGGGGTCCTCTATGAACAGCATCAAAACTTTCTGGAGTCCTGAGCTAAAGAAGGAGAGAGTATTGAGGAAAGAAGAAGCAGCCAGAATGTCAGTTCTTAAGGAACAAATGAGAGTTTCCCATGAAGAAAATCAGGTAAGTAATTATGAAAGTTTTTTTGTGTTGTTTTACAAGCAAGTACACGATATTTTGCTTTTAGTACTGTATCCAATGCTGGCACAAGTTTGACATTTGCCACAAGAAATGTCTGTCTTGATATATCTGCTTCTGGCTGCTAAGCTGTAGGAAAGCCCACTAACAAGAATCCAAATGCAGGTTATAATTTCCTTCATGCAGCATCCCTTCACATTTTAGATGGAGAAAATAATTGTTTGTTGTTACCCTTTCTCTTACTTTTGAAATTTTCTCTAGGGCTTTTTTTGCAACAACTGTCTAAATATACTTGGCAACATTCTCTGAAGAGGTCAATGAGCCACCTTTGAAAAAGCATAAATAAACACCCAGAGGCATATTTTGTTTAAGCTGTACAGGGATTTAACACTTTTAAAGTTAAAAGAAGATAAATCCTCATATTCAACTTCCTGTACTTCTGCTTTACAGAATGAAGTGAAAGTCTTCAGTAACATTTTGTAGCTGTGTGTCATAGAAAATGACATTTACAAAATCTTGTAAATATGTATTTCAAATACTTCTAGTCACGATGTAATGCTATTTTTCTGAAGTTTTAAAAAGATTTAAATATTTTAATCTGAATGGATAAATCTGTAAAGTCAAACTTTGAGACTTTGCTATATCAAACATACACAGCTATATATTATAAGCTATATGAAATAGCAGCACAGAATAGATAAAAAAAATTCTCCTTCTTTCCTCCACACACTTTTCGGCTTCTGGTCTTATTTTAAAGCTGCTCCTTTTTAGACCATCTGTTAACTTTCTCCAGACAAAAACACAGTCCTGTGTTTCTCTCACTTCCAGATTCCAAATCTAAACTTCTTTGCTGGCAGGCAGCAACAACTGAGATTTTTAATTTACTCCCAAGTTTGTGATCAATTAGTGCTTCTCAGCAAACTTTCCACCTTTTAGGTATGTCATGAACCTAAATATCTACAGAGGTAGCAAGTCTGTTACCAGTTATTTCAGTGGGAAACTGACTGGGCTGTCATCAAAAATTCAGTACAATGAATTAATAAATCACTTTCTTGTATATCTTCTGTATCCAGATTGACAGTAGTAGTTTTATTTATAGCAGTGGCACTAGGATGCTGCTAGAACCAATATTTTCAAAAAGATGCATTGTGGAGGTTGTGTTTTTCAAAAACTTCGTTGGTTAGATATTTTAATGGTGTATTTAATGTCACCTTAGTAGAAGGAACATTCTAATATACTCATGTATTTCTTATGGAAATGTCACATTAATTTCTTATACTGATGTTTGGAATCTGAATGTAGTATTTAGAGACTTTGTCACATAGCAGTGAGGTTATATTCTGTTTTTTTCCCCTAAACGCTAGTTTTCCTTATCTTGAGGGGAAAGCAAACTAGTTAACTCAGTTCTGAGTTAATTTTTTTTTGACAAATTGTCTTACTTTCTTACAACAGCAAACCTGATAAAAAGAACGTGTCTTTGTGTATATTTAACATGAATCCTTACTCTATAATAAAATAATGTGAAGATTGAGTAGCTCACTATTCCACTGCCAGGTTTACAGTAATATCCCCACAGAGTCCTCCTTATGATCCAGCTGCTGGTTTTGTGCTTGTGGACTTCAAATTCAGCCAGTTACTTTTGGACCTATTTAAAATGCCAGTGTCCACAGGCTCTTACAGCCTGACACCTGTGAAAAACCACTGCTTTTCATTTGGTTTTGCATTGGACTTTGTCTGCTTTTGCTATGATTTCCTGTTTCTTGTACTGAAACAAGCAAAAAATAATTGATATCTGGTGCCAGTCTCAGTGCCACTTAGGACTCTACAGTGCCATCATCATATCCCTCCCTCAGCTCTTTTCTAGACAGAAGAATCTTACCATGTATGATAATTCCTTGTGAAAGAGTGACATGATGTTTTTCAGACCTATTACATGTTTGGCATTGGTTTTTTTTGAGGTGAGGAGACCAGAACATCTTACCTTTTTGAAGAGGTGTAAAATGAGTTGTTGATGTTGTAGGGTTTGCCCTTTTATTCTGTACGCCTCTCACAGGAATTCCCAACAATTAGTTTGTTCTTTCTAGTGTTGGGTGCCTTTATTTTTGCTGCTACTGAGTACTAAGTTAATATCTTAATGGAAATATTTATCATAGTGGAAAAAAAATCTCACCACTGATTTTAACTAGTTTAGATCCCAGCTTGCTGTGCTTAAAGGTGGGATTGTTTTAATTTGTGTACCACTTTCATCTCCCTGAATTTCATCTGCCAGCCTTTGACTATTTGCTTAGTCTTATAAAATTCTTCTTTGCATTTGGTTTTTATCTTTACTGTCCTGAATAACCAAATACCATGAGGAAAATTAGTCATCTTACTGATCACCCTATTCTTGGGGTTACTCAGGAAGTGTCAGTCAGCACAAAGCTCAGCCACAGGTTCCAGCAAAGCTCCACAGGGACTTTCTGTTGGTTTTAGGAGTCAGCCATGTGTTTCTGCTATTTCCTTTCTTGTAATCAAGTATTTGTGTATAAAAGCACCCATCCTCTTACCTAATTGCTGCTTACTTTTCTTGTAAGCGTATGGAGAGGAGCCCTTCTGAAGGAATGGCTTTGGAAGCCTAAGCTGGCTGTGTCAGCTTGTCACTCTTTCTTATCCAGAGGGCTCTTGATTCTTTCAGACAACTAATTTAGGTTAGAATTATCAACAAGTTGTAGATTTAAAGAACAACAAAAAAAGTAATGTGCTCTATCACATCTATACTAAAAGTGGTCAATCTGTTCTTATGTGTCCGAGGCTTACAGGCTTATAAAACTTTCTTGAAAATTGAGTTGTTTTGTACTGAAACACTAAAAACTGTTTTCACATTGGCTGTCCATGATTAAAGTGATTCTGACTGGGTTTCTGAGTCTCCTAGCAAACTTTGGGAACTCCCAGGAGACTGCAGAAGGACAAATCTATCTGCCTATCCAAAAAAAAAAGTGACATGAGAGAATGAGTGAAATATGTTTTATATTTTTATTGTGGTTTCTGAAAAAATACTGCAAAAAACAAAGAGATTTATTTGTAAATGGTATTTTTTTTCCAGTCATTAGCTATTTCTAAATATAGGGGGAAAAATAGAAAAACCCTCTAACATCCAGTATGGATTTGTCAAAAATAATATCAAAGAAATCTGATTTTCTTGGATGACAGGAAAACACACCTTATGCATAAAGGAAAAGCAGCAACATATTGATGCTTGGAAAACTGTTGTCTCAAAAGATTTCTCTCATATCCTAAAAGGAAGCATATGAGAGGAAATTGCTACTATATGGAGAACTATCTGATTGGAAGCCTACGTCAGAGTGTAATTAGCAGTGATTCATGGTGAAATTGGAAAGATTTCCAGTAGGATCTGGTAGGGATCTGTCATGTGCTGGAGGCTTTCGTCAGTCTCCTGAAGGATGGATATGTGGTATGCATCCAGATAATGTCCAGCTTGGGAAGGCTTAAAAACATCCTGGAATATAGGATAATGAAAATAAATTTGCCAAGTGGATGAAATAGTAGAATCTCTTTCAAAAGGAAAACTGATAAAATTAAAATTTTTGGAAGCAAAAGAGACCCATGAGGAAGTTTATGGACAGTAACTTGAACATTCCTTATTTTCTTTTGAAAGTTATTTTATTTCTGAAAGTGTATGTTTTCAGCTCCTGTTCTTTGATGTCATACCCCACATTTAGTTGTCTTGTCTTTCTAGTCTTCATATTCTTTGTCATATTTTCTCACAGCATAGCTGGAATTATTTTATATATGGGTTGATATACATAGGAGCAGGAACTACTCTACATGTTTTTAACTATTTAAAGTGGTTCTTCATCTTGGAATCACCCATTTGCAGTGTCTGAAACAGATTTTTCTTTTTTTTTCCCTGGGTAGATAGTTATTCCCTCTAATCTGGCTTGAGTAGAAGACTAATCATGTGTATTGTACAGAAGAGTTAGTGTAGAAGGTTTCAGTAGAGAGCAGAAGGCCATGAAGTGGGAAATGCTGGGAAGACACAAGACATTATTTGGCAATATTCATTTCCAGAATTGTTGCTTGTCTGTCAGAAGAAGAAGAATAAATAATTTATTGATCTGGATTAGCTGCTTCTAATATTGTTTAATGTTTATCAGTTGATATGCTGCTTTTATTACGTTGCAAAAACTGAATCACTGTGACTTTTTTAAAATGCACATTAAGCCCTGTTGCACAAAATAGAGCCCCTTTTACCTACTTAAAAATGTCATCATTTGATACTACATAATTAATATAAAATGGATGCTGTGTGCAATGGACAGTGTCTCTTTTTCAGTCGTGGCATGGTTATAAGCTTTTGGAAATAAATGGGTGAGCGTGATCCTTTTTTCCCTTGCAGAAAGTCAGGTAATTTTAATTGACTTAATGTGTTCTTTGAAAACATGTTACAAATTTCGATCTTTTGAAGTTTAGCTCCTGCCCTGATACTGCAGGAATTTACTTCTGATTAATGAGATGAAGAGAGGATAAAAAGGATAGTGAGCAGTTCCTCTGAGGCTTATAGTTTTGAATACAACATTTTCCTGAAATAGTTTCTCAGAATAACTTTCGTCTATCTGTAGCAATATGAATAACTCAGATGCTGCAATTAACAGAATAGAGCTGATAAAATAATCAGTAGAGAAGGGAATGTGTACTCGTGAATTCAGAACTTAGAGCAGCTACTCAAATGTTATTTCATGTGCTCTTAATTTTCACTTTGATTCATGACAAGTTCTAAATAGAACAATAAAAGAAAATGTACTAACAAATATACTGAAATGGCATTTCCCTTCTTATTACTAATTAAACTATATTCCTAATAAAACTTTGATTAGGCTAAGGTATACATTGTTAGTATGTATTTAGTGTGGGCTCATGGAGAGGTATTGTCTTCCTTAATGTGTCAAAGTATGCACTTGATTACTGGTTGGAAAGGAGACCTTCCATTGTTCTTAAATACCAGATGTGGTCAGAGAAGGATTTTTTGGGGGTATAAATACTTTTCAGCCCATCTTATTGTGTAAATGTGTGCAACAGCAGGGATTTTGAAGCTTATTGTGAGTATTAATGAAGTACATGGTTACACAACTCAAAGCTAGGAACCTGAGGAATGGCAAAGTTCTGCTTGTGGTTTACTATGCTACCTGAGGTATGTTTTCACATTAATAAAAATTAAAAAAAAAAATTGGCTGTGTTTTTACTAAATGAGTCTCTTCAAGAAAAGAAACCTTAAACATCAGATTTTAATATAGTATTTACAGCAAGTGAATGTTTCTCGAAGGTATTTTAGAATGATTCTGTAAAGCCAGTAGGTTCATCATATCCATTCACCTTATTTTCTGTTTTTCACTGTACTATTGTTTCCTACTTTCTTAACCTTTTTAAAAATATTTTTCTCTTGAGCTGCATGCATATGTGTTGATTTTAACTTTATTTTGCATGTTTCCACTGTTTTCTTCATTTAAACTCATGTACATTGATGGCAATTTAGGTAAGTGCAAAATATTTCTTTACTTTGTTTATTAAATGCAGCAAAGTCTTAAGCTTTTAACCGCACAGAATAGATCAAACATTCATTTAAATTATATTGAAAATAATAATGTCTGTGAAAGGGGAAGAGGCCAAAACAGCAGGGCTCTCCTGCTGAGGAGGGATAGTGTGTAGATGGTGAGGAAAAGTGAATAAGCTGTGCCAGAAGGGTGCATGTTGCCTTTTTTTGTTGTTGTTAGTGATGAGGAGCAAAGGCTCCTGGCTCTGGTGGCGAATAGAATTTGGTAAGGAGGGGGTCATGATACTACAGATAACCAAGGAAATTTTGTGGGATTAATAACCCAAAAGTGCTTGAGGATGAATGAGGGAATGTAGTTACTTTTTATTTTTCCTCTGTTTCAAAATGTTTGGTAAGTACTGAGCTAGAAAAAGGAATAATAGGAATATGACCCTGTAACTGTGCAAGTACTTGTTTAGTCTTGGCTGAAGCTTTTTGGTGGTATTCTGGTTTAGACAGCAGTATTCATATATACATTAAACACTAGAAACTAATTGTTTAAGCTGTATGAAAACTGTATCACTTGTTAGTGGTAAATTGGAAAGGATAGTAATAAGTTATACCCTT
>VZTN01024011.1:3411-23880 GCA_013400515.1 Erpornis zantholeuca
GTCCTACACTAACACGAAAAAAAGCACAGTCTTTTAGGAAAACACAAATTCATATGACAGAAGACCTGGCAATACCAGGGAGTTGTAAGATAGCCTTCAGGCAATTCCCTGCCCTGAAACTGGAGTCAAACCATATATTGTCCTGGCAAGCAGAGAGAGTATTTCCCAGGANACAAATTAAAATAGGGAGCAGAAACTTCATAGTATCACCTTTCCCCATATCCTGTAATGAGCCAGCCTATGAGCTCTCTTCTACAGATATGTTTTCATATGGCCTCAAATTTTCACCACTGCAATAGCCTACCTTCTCTAGTACCTAAGATTCATGGCACACAAGCAAAGTCACAGAAAATTAAAAGCAGTGACTCACTGTCCTACTGTATTTCACTGCATTTGGGCTCCTGAAAAGCTGCAGTCTCTTTCAACACAGATGTTGGGGATTTGAAAATTAGCTCCAAAATCTCTAGTTCCACTGTCACAGACTATACTGATGATGCAGCTTGGTACAACAGCTTGATAAGACAGATTTGAAGAGTGTAGAAAATGCTTGTTAGCATTAGAAAATGTCAAAACACAAATATTTGTATCCTTCGTCCCCTTGATGTTCTAGGATAAAAGCAAAATAAAATCTAACCCTTTAGTGGGTTATTTCTGTTTTGCACCACCACACATTCATTTTTACTTGCATATCAGACAGCATTTGCTCTCTGTCAGTTTGAGTACTTTAAACAGGAGATGCAAATAACTATCCTCATCCATGTACAGAGGAAACAAAAATCAAAAGACGTGAATCAATCTCAGAAAATTCGTGATGGAAATCACTCTAATAAACAGGAATGGTTTAGAAGAAGAGAGGTTCCCTATTTAGGAAGGCATGCTGCCTTTCATTTAAAATCCTTTTAGAAAGTATGTCCTAATTCACTTCTTCAAGGTGACTACAACAGTATTCTGTGTTTAAATAATGCATTTACCTCATAATATATTATCCATACTAAGCACAAAAGGGTGACATTATTTACTACCCACATGTGAGAATAAACTGATTTTACATACACAGCTCTAGCATCCATTTCCCTGAGGAAAGCATTCAATGGATTAAATGGTAAAAATTAATAGAAGCTAGATAGTGCATAGTTTTCTCTGTGCTGCTCTTATACATATCATAATGCGTACATATAGAAGATTTTGTCCCTTTTTTCCCTGGTAAGGACATGAAAATAGGAGATTTTACTAGGCTTCTCAAAACCAGGTTGTTCTACTAAGAAGCAGAAGTTGCAGCAAGTGAATAATTGCTCTTTACCCTGCTGAATTTATCTTTAGAGATTTCACAAAGCTCAGCTTGCTTGCAAATGTGGAATTTCTTTTGTTGTTTCCCCTTGTTCTTACATTGTGCCATGCATCATTCCATTAGTCCACAGCTTAGTGCTCATTGACTATCATCATTCTTTTTGTACTTAATAATGTTTACTAAGGTTTTAGCAGCATTCTTGCACATAATAACTAACAGATGAAAAACACAGCCATTTCAGTGCAAGACAATTAGCTTACATATCCTTGAGACACTGCTTGTGTTATAAAGTGCAAGTTAAGAAGGAAGAAACCATGCATGTTAATTGGAAATAAACAAAAAATACATTATTGGCATGTATTCAGATGCAGCAAAATCTAACACTTAAGCACTGCCATTAATAGCTTCACTTCATAGGGAATATTTTAGTGCTTTATAGTCTCACTTCAGAGGTCTGCATAAGTAATTCTGATCATCACACATAATTCAGGATACTATTGTAGTACCCAAGAGACTGACAGAATATGTATATGCCCCTTTCTTCCTCGTTGTACCCAAGCTTCCTAGAACACCACTGTTCTCTGCATCTATGCAGGCAGTCTTCCAAAGAAGCCAGCAGTATGTGGCTGGGTATCGCCAGGAGTTGTCCAGTATCAAGCTTTCTTTGAAGTCCAGTAGAAAATCTTTTCAGAAGAGTCAAAGCTCTTTTCTGTAGAAATACAGAACAAATCCAGGGGGCAAAAAGTCATTTATGTGGCCAGAAAATGTTGCCTGTGAACCCAGAGAAGGCTGGAAGCATGACCAACTGCTGCCACCTGCTGCTGGTTCATTTTCAGCCACCGAAGCTCTAGCAAACCAAATTCACAGCAGCCACCAGAAATTGCAGATCACCTCTTTCTGTAGGAGAAAAGGGAAGAAACAACCTGCTATATTTATCCCAAGAGTAGGAAAGCACTGATTAGACCTAGGGCACCGGTGCCAGTGCTGTGGTTGCTAGCGTTCAGTACCTTGGCTTTTCTACCCTGCAATTGCCACTCTGTCAGTAACTTATATGTGTGACCTTGAGAAAGCAAATCAAGCTTTTTAACACTATTTTCCAAACAGTGAAAGGGAAATAAAACTTCTGAGGTTCTTTGAAGAGTTTCTAAAGGTGATGAATATATTCATGTGGTTGTTTAGGAGTTTGCTTTTTATTAATATCTTTCCATCTTAATTATTTCAGAAGGCTATTTTAATAATTACAATTAATTGTAATAAAATTTTCAGGCTTTATTAATAAGCAAGAATTAATACAGAACTGTAAGGCAGTTAGTCTGCTCCAGTTGTATATATAATAGGGAGAAAAAGAGAACAGCTTGGATTAACAGGGCAAGGTTAGATAAGATAATGTTTTGGGGAAGGTTTACATCCATGCATTGTATGTGGCTCTGTGCAGTTGTCAGTGAGGTCATGAAAAAAATGGCAGGGTATATCTGGAGACCTGCTTTTTAAATATGTCAGCAATCACTGAATTTCAAATCATATTCAGAGCTCAAGTTACCGTCCTTCATGTTTACTAATAGGTGCCAATTCATGAAGCCCCACAGTCTATTAGAGGCAATAAAATGAGCATGATATATGCCAGCCAGATAGCTAAGAGCTCTGACTACCTGTGGGTATCACATACTTTTGAAGGAAATAAAAGTTAAGACATCAAAGTTAAGAAAAGGGAGGAGAAAGGGGGAGCATTAGTTTTCATATTCATCTTGTAGAGCAACTACTAGGTGTCCTGAATCTCTGCTTCCCAGGAAGTGGCAGAACATCACCTGCTGATGGGAGCTAGAGAACAAAATCTCTAGTTCCTTCCGTAGCTTGCATGAGTGCAACTTTTCATCTTTGCTTTAGGAAACTGCCTTATATAGACCTACAATTTTTTTACCATTGCAATTTCTTCTCCTGTCTTGCCGAGGAGGGGGATGTGCTAGAGCAGATTGGTGGCACCTGGTATCCAGCCAAGATCAACTCACTGCAACAATATTTGATGTGTGGTTTCATCTGTGCTGAGTACAGGGGGACAGCCACTGCCCTGGTCCTTCTGGCCATGCTATTGCTGATACAGGCCAGGATGCCATTGGCCTTCTTGGTCACCTGGACACACTCTGGCTCATGTTCAGCTGGATATCAATAGCACTCCCGGATCCTTTTCTGATGGGCAGCTTTACATGTACTCTTCCCAAATCCAGGAGCAATGCAAGGGGTTGTTGCGACCCAAGGCCAGGACCCAACATGGATTTTGTTGAACCTCACACCATTGGTCTCAGCCCATGAACCCAGCCTGTCCAAATGCCTCTGCAGAGCCTTCCTAACCCTACAGCAGATAAACACTTCCTTCCAGCTTGGTGTATTCTGCAAACTTACTGAGGGTGCAACTGATCCTTTTGTCCAGATAATTGAAAAAGATATTAAGCAGGACTGGACCCTGGAGAACACCACCTGTGGCCTGCCAACACCTGGATTTCATTCCATTCACCATCACTTGCCGGATCCCTCCATCCAGACAGTATTTAGACCATGGAACAGTGCACCCATCCAATCCATGAGCAGCTTGAACGCTCAGGCTTTTAGTTAGTTATGCTTCTGAAGGCTGCACATGCTCACTACAAGGCATGTATTCCTCTGATCTGAAGAAAGACCAAAATAAACACAAAGTGTAATCATTTTATCGACACATTGTCCACACATTTTTAATCATTATTTCAAACCCAAATATTTCTAATGTCAAGACCATTGGAAGATGCTCATACACATGTCTGTTATACATAAAACAAACTGTACATACAAGACATTTGGTGACTGCTTATGTTTGTGATTTCTGCATTTTTTTAGGCAAATGAGCAAGTTAGACCAGGCAGTGAGCACTCAATAGCATTTGAGAAAGCACCCTGGGGAGAAACTGCCCACTAGCAATGTGCAATGTGCAGCTGCTTCAGGGAGCAGAGTTTCTTATTTCCCATCTCTATATCAAAAAACAAGGCCTGTGCCTCTGTTGCTCCTTTCATTACTTCAATTCTCAGCTACTCAGATACAAAATTGTATTTCACTGGTGGTATTTCTCCCATGTGTTTTTTGTTTCACCATAATCAAAAGGAATACATGGAGGTTGCTGTCTGTGATAATCTTATCTTGGAGCCTCTTGGCTTTCCCGATCAAAATTAACTCCAGGAAATCCCAGGGACATTCAAGGGATCAAACTCTGCATCAAACTAGCAGAATAGCATCTGACTGCATCTCTCATCGAACTCTGACACTGTGCAAGGACAAGTTCTACATTTCTCACTATGAAAAATTTTGCTGTAACTGACTTCTTCTTACTTCCTTAAAAAAATATAGGTTTATTTTAAGAAAAAAAACCCCAAACATGTTCTTCTTCTTTCTACTGTGAAAGAAGGGTAATTCATCCCCTATGTACAAACAAGTGATAGCAGTGCATCTTTACTTTCAGTCGGGAAAGTTTCCATTAGTCAGCTCAGTACAACAAGCTAGAAATTTTATCTTTATTTGAAGAATGGCTGGGGTGTGAAGAAATTCTTGATTCTGTCTCAATAAGGGTTTTTGTTAAATATCATTGTTGGCCTGACTGTAAAACAAAAACCTTATCCAAGATCTCATCCAATCTCATATAAGATTTTCAAATTAGGACAGGTTTATTAATTTTTAATGTTTGGATGTACAGCAAAGTATTTTTATTTTCAGCTTGGAGCACAAACATAAAAACAAGAGAGAGACGCTCCTTCTCTTTGCTGGACTAAGGCACATCTCTGCTGTCAGCCACCTTCCTTACCTTGAGTGAGTCACTTGATTTTTCAGTACGTGCGTTTATGCAAAAAAGAGACAGCATCACTTACTGTGCCTGCATCACTTTGCACATAAATCTCTCTGAGCACTAAATAAATACTCAAGATTCCCTGGTTAATCTGGCCTGTTCATGTGATACTTTCACCTCAGCTGAATATTAATAAAACCCAGAAATTCTGAGAAAATATAATCCTTTGAGATTTTCATGGAAACTGGTACTCACATGCCCAAATGATTTTGGTAGAGTAGTCAGCTAGACAATGTCATATCTCTACTTTCTCACTTATAATCCTATTATGGTATAGGTAGAATAGTTCAGGTCTTCAACTTGTAGGTCCGCGGAAGAACATACTTGTCTGCTTCCTCTGGAGCTGGAAATGGTGCTTTCCGGAGGGAAGGCATACACCTATCAGTTGTTGGGAAGTTGTGCTGGGTCTCATTTCTTATTTTTCCTTTCTTCTTTCCTCATTTCTGTTCCGTCTACAAAGTTATATAAAGATCCCAATTCATGAGAGGGCAGCAGAACAGGATGCGGTATTGACATTAGACTAGCCTACTACAGGAAAGATGAAGATGTCTGGACAGTTGCAGATGGGTAGATTAATTGGAGTAAATCAAATATCACCTCCTTCTGTTTGAGTCCTATTACAAGGCTCTACCTCACAAGCAGTCACTGAGATTGAATGGTACATCTGGAAATGGTCTAGTCAAACACATCTGCTCAAAGCAGGGTCACCAGGAGAAGGTTGCTCAAGGCCATGTTCGCTTGGGTTTTGAACTGCTTAAAGGATGGAAGAGTTTTGCTCAGTGTTGAACCACCCACAAAGTTTACATTTTTTTCCTTATGCTTAAATTGGGATTTTCATAATTAATTTTGTGCTTATTGCTTCTCTTGTCCTGTCACTGATTCTGTCTAGTTTTATCCTTTTTTACCACTTCTCACATCAGGTTCCAGCTCGCTCAGCCTTTTTTCATGCAACACATTTTCATTGTCTTAATCATCTTTCTGACCCTTTTCCAACTTTCTCCAGTACATCCATTTCTTCCTTGCACACTCCAGATGTGTCTATTTGGTGCTGTGTAGAAGGAGAGACTCACCTCCCTCACCTATTGGCAACAATTTTCCTATCACAGGCCAGGGTACTATTGATACCTTTACACTGTGGATGAATTTCTTGCTCATGTTTAACTTTGTATCCACCAGGACACCAGGTCCTCTCCTGCCAAGCTGCTTTGCAGTCACTCTGTCCAAACCTGTACCTTTGCACGATGCTGTTACCTCAGGAACAGTACTGGGCATTTTCTTTTGTTGCACTTCATGCAGCTTCTCAGCTCGTTTCTGCAGACTGTCTGTGTGTTCCTCTGAATGGCATCAGTCACTGCTCCGAAATTTCACATCATTTACACACATACCGAAGCTGCCTTCAGTCCCATTATGCAGGTAGTCAATGATGCTGTTAAATAATACTGGTCCCAGCATCAGCACCTGGGGTACACCACTACAGCTGGAGGTATTGTGACTGAAAAGAATTCTGAGCTTGGCAGGTCAGGCAGGTCTCAGCCCTTAGGATGGTCCACTTATCTAGCCTGTTTTTTCTCAGGTTGTCCATGAAGAACCTTTGAGAGACAGTGTCTTACAAAATTTGAGATAGATGACATCCACTTATTATTTAATTGTTTCAGTGTACTAAGTTTGAAATACAAAAATATATGAGATGCCAAAGCGGAAAACAAAATATCTTGAATTGAGATGCATGACCTTTCTTAGACTTGTTCACTCCAACACAGAATGTGTTTTGGGATAGTCCAAATAGCCTTACTGGTATGCAAGAAATTTCCCTGATTATAACAGATGAAAAATATCACTCAGGCAATTGGAAGTGAGAGCTGTCAAGGTCATGGTGCTGATTATGGAATGCTTTTCAATGTCTCTCTCCTTATGTGCTAAGTTGCTATAGTGATTATCCATCTGCTTTTACAGCAACTTCATAAACATCAAGGAAAACTAATCCATTTGCCTGTAATATTCATTCTGAATATTAAACTGTTATATGAAATAGAGTGATACTTGACGCTTCTAAAGCTTTCCCTGGACAGATCTTAAATGATATTACAGGGCATTTTTGAGCCATAGGCAAAAGTTTTTCAAACCTGATATGCAAAGTAAGGAAATTACCCATGTAAACAAGAAAAGCAACTTGTACAGATAAATCTTAATGAGAATTTCTGAATGAAATTGTAGTCTGTAGTACATATACAGTCAAAGGAAACACCACAGTGTAGTGTTTTGGGGTTTGTTTTTTTTGTGGTAAGGATGCTATCACAGTATAGTATCAATGCAAAATTTGAGGATCATGTCTCTATGCTAATTTAGTTAAGGAGCTCTGCATACTGGAACCTGCCATCTATTAACTGCATAACAGATGTAGCGACCAAGAAGATCCCGTAGTTCACATATGTTTACTGGACAGGGATATTTTTTCCTTTACCCGGTTGTTGTTTCAGATCCCCTTATTTTTAACAAAGTATTGAGAATAAAATAATAACTTTCTCATGCTCTTGCAGAGCACTTTAGTCAGCAGATATCCATATAGTTTGCAAGAAAACACCTCTCTATTGTTGCAAACACAGTTACGTAGATCCCCGATTATGTCTAATTTCA
Source organism: Erpornis zantholeuca (assembly GCA_013400515.1). Taxonomy (NCBI): domain Eukaryota; kingdom Metazoa; phylum Chordata; class Aves; order Passeriformes; family Timaliidae; genus Erpornis; species Erpornis zantholeuca. The sequence goes on from VZTN01024011.1 coordinate 11,196, forward strand.
TGGCATATATGTAACGTTTTGTAGGTACTCATGCAGATAAGAATTTCATTTCTTTCTTTTAGGACATTGGCAGATTTCCTTTTAGTTCCTATGAGTTATATATTTTAACTTGAAATTACTTTGCATAGGACTTTGGAAATAATAGCTAAGGTTTTCAGATAACTCTTAGAAAAATAAATTATGCTGTGATACATTATTTCAATCACAAAGAGACTCTCTGGTTTGTGTTGTAGCGTCTTACACAGCAGGGTAAATTTCCAGAACCGGAGATCCTGAACATCCCTGTGATGCAATGAACAAATAGGGCCTGATCCAAAACCAATTAAAAGAAACTCAGCTTTAAGCCATGCTTAAGCACAGATAATAAACTGGGAAGAGATCTTAGCATCTTGCAAGATATCCAGCTGTTAGATCTTGATAAATATATTTCTTCATAGCCAGGCATTTCATGGCTTGTAGGTTCACTTCAAGTTCTTTAAAAACATTGACAAGGGACCTCTTAAAAAGCAAATAACTTCTCCCAGTCCCTAAAATGAAAGGTTAAAGGAACCAGACTCTCTTTTTGGCACGTTGACAACAGCAGCTTGATATTTTGCAGCCTACTCTGAGAAATGTGAAACTACTCAAAATGTTTGAAACTGTACACCTTCCCCTGATGCAAGAAGGCATCCACAGTGGAACTATGTAAAACAGGATGATGTTAATTTATTAGGACACTTAAAATACTAAAAATATTGATGCTTTATCTGGCTACCTAAAAGGACAGACTAGACAAGAATAAGGAAATAAAAGTAGATATTTGAAAGGCCTTCAGAAGGTACACCCTGGGAAGTCCAGAGGCCACTCACCCAGTGGACCCCAAGACTGACGACAGGTCACAAGTTCTTCGGCCTTTTCTAGGTTTAGTTCATTTGCATAGCAGGGTTAATTCTCCAATTAAATCATCAGTTAATGATGTAATTTCTCCAAGCTTGCCCCCTGATGCAGCAGGGGCTGCCTGAGGCCCACCACATCCCTCTGCAGGCATCCTTGCTGTCGCTGCAGCCTGTGGACTCTGCAGTCTCCCCTTTGGGTGACTGTCCTCCACTCGATGGTATGTTGCACATCCAGCAGCGTTATTGTACAGCAGCACATCCACAAAGTGGAGACCCAGAGGGCAGAGTTGCAAGGGTTTTTATGTCAGGAAAACCAGGAACCAATAACCAGGAACCAATAAGATGAGGGCCAGCAGGTGTTACATGGGAGGAGTGCCAGCAAACTAAGCAACCATAGAGTAACAGAGAAGGGTCCAGGTGAAAAGAACCGATAAAGTATCGAGTAGGATGGAAGTTTCTAGGGGACAAGGTGGGTCTGGGGCAGAGTGGCACCCACGGGGTGGAGGAATGGGTGGAGAATAGTGAGGGATCTCCGCCGAAGGGGCGGGAGAATGGGATGAGCCAACACAATGGGGAGGAACAGATCTTGGAAAGGGGACTATGGCAACTGGGGCACAGACTTTTGAGCTACAGTTTAGTTGGAAGAAGGAACCCTCTGAATTTCTTGAATATTCTCTAGCTTGCTCCCAAGCTTTGCCGCAGCAACAGTCCCCTTCTCCAAGATGTTGGTTTACACTTCTGGGGCCTAGGATGGTCTGAGTGTCCTTGAAGAGCACACCTGAATAGGCTTTGTTATGTCTATCTGAGCATGAGAGAGCAGAAGTTAACAGGCTACAAGAAGCTTTAGAGTTGCACGCTAGGCAATACAGAATTTGAAAAATATAAAAGTGAAAACCCAAGGCGTCAATATGATGATCCTTTATTACAGCTAAAGACTTTTCTAAGAAAAGATTTAAACCACTCAATTTGAATTTTTATATCACATAGCAAGAACCCCATCAGAACCGGGATAGTGTAATGCAAGGACACGTATGCATAAGAGCAAATCTATAAAGTGATTCCATTTAGGGGGAAATTGTGGAACCTAAGGTCATATTCACCTTTTTATTTAAGCAGTACTGAAAATAGAAGTAAAAGTGAGAGAGAAATGTCAGGGCTTCTCACTTACCCAGCCAATCCCATCTTTATTAAAAAAAAAAAAAATAGCAGTGAGAATGTATTCAGAGAAATAAATAAGGTGGTGTGAATGATGTTCTGTGGTGTTTGCATGTTAGGGAGTAGGGAACTGGCATGGAGAACAGCAGAATACTTGGACATACTTGGACAAGGATCCTACATAGAAGACTGTGGATTTGTTTATCATAGATGGTCAAAGGGCTAATAAACGCAGGAATGTGTAGCCAGCTAGCAAAGATAACTAAATGTTCACGCTCTAACGGTAGCAGAAAGAAGATGCTTACAGGAGATAGAAAGAAAGAGAATAAGGGAAGAAGGGCTTTTAATAGCTCTCTAGCTTACATCTGTTACATCTGGAAAAGCATCTGGAGGCCCACTAGAAAGAATATTTAGAAATAAGTGCAAAGAGGTTAGGAAATCAGAGACCCAAGTGTCAGCACTGAGTTTTGTGATGCCTACATATGCCTGCTTGGGAATGATGTCAACCAAGTCCCATAATGAAACATACAATTGTTACTTGATGAATTTTTTTATTCACTGAGTTTGCTAACTGAAGATCACTACAAGATATAAGGTATAGATGACCTGCAGTTTACCTGGACATGAACTTATATGTTTTCTTCAGATAGAAATTGAGTAAACTTAACACCTTAACAATAGGACTCAATGGAGCAACTAAGCTTTCTTCAGGCAGGTAATAGACAGATACAGTTATTGGTATAGATAACTGGGCAGGGAATTTCCTTATAACCACTCTGTGGCAACTCTTTTCTCCAGAGAATCAATATGAAAGAATATTCATCCTGTTATTCTAGAAATAAGTGTTTACAAACCCATCCTGTAATTCAGAAATTTCAAGCAGGGACTAAGAGATAGTGGCTTATCCTTCTCATTTAGGAAGAAAAATAAAGATTAAATCAACCTAGCTCAGAAACTCTTAATAATTTCCTGGGTTTGGCTCTCTTTGTAGAGTGAAGAAGTCCCCTAAGGCAAGTAAGAAATAAAGCAAAATTGTCTGTTTGGGTTCACGTTGAAAATGTGAGTGCTACACAGGTAAAATTCCCCAGACACAGATCAGAAAACATGGGGTTTTTTGGCTTTTTTCCTATCCATATGAAGGAAGTGGGTCTTTATGCCTCAGTGCTTTGTTGTGGGTTGTTACTCTCCTGAGCTGTACTACAGGCACAGCTGTTGCCTCTAAACAGCCTGAGCCTCAGTCTCACAGCCAGATGAGTACCATTAAACTCTTAGCTTTCACACAGTTTGCAAGCTCCATGCATTTCACATTCGTGAAAATAACAGGTATTTGTAGGTACCTGGCTCTTCAAAAGCCTATTTGAATTTACAAACATGTGCAGTTTAATTCACAAAGAAGAGTTAGATGGTTACAAATATGCTTTCAGTTATAAAATCTACCTCCGAAAATTAGCTATATTAGAGAAATAAAAGATGATAAAGGTTTGTATTGGCAGGAATAATGAACGGTGGGGTGTGAAATTTAATGGCTTTAAGAGCATGCAGGCCTCAGATACACTAATGGAGTGGAAGGCTGTGAGTTTACTTATTGTCGTGCTTTCACCCCAGCCAGCAGCTAAGCCCCACACAGCCATTTGCTCACTCCCCCAGCAGCTGGGTCAGGGAGAGAATCAGAAGAATAAAAGATAAAAAACTCATGTGTGGAATTAAAGACAGCTTAATAGGGAAAGCAAAAGCCACGTGTGCAAGCAAAATCAAAACAAGGAATTAATTCACTTCTTCCCATGGGTAGGCAGCTGTTCAGCCATATCTGGGAAAGCAGGGCCCCATCATACAAAATGGTTACTTGGGAACACAAACACCATCACTCCAAACAACTTTCTACCTCCTCCTTCCCCCCACTTCATACTGAGCATGATGCCATTTGATCTGGAACATCCCTTTGGTCAGTTGGGGTCCCCTGTCCTGACTGTGTCTCCTCCCAACCTCCCAAGCATCCCATGCCTCCTCCTCAGCATGGCAGTATAAAAAGCAGAAAAGGCTTTGGCTTTGTGTAAACCCTGCTCAGCAGTAACAAAATCATCTGTTTATTATCAGCCCTATGTTCAGCACAAATCCAAAACACAGCCCCATACCAGACACTGTGAAGACAATTAACTCTACCCCAGCCCAAACAAGCACACATATTAGCACCACAGACACATGCACTGTGGCTGCTGACAGAGACAAGCTGTTTCCACTGTATTGAGCCTTTCAAGAAATGTAGGCTTAACATCTCATCTGCTGGTCCCTAAAATTTTAAGACCTTGTGGGAAAATATATCATAGAAAAAATCCATCGATATTGCTTTCCTTGAAAGTGTCACCCCGCCTGTGAGAGCCCGGCTGTGTCAGCACATGGCCCCAGGGGCCTCAGCAGCACACCTGAGGGCAGGGAGCAATCCAGCACAATGACTTTGAATCACAAGAGGAGTTAACACTGACTATGTGGTATGGTCCAGTCTAGCTGCAAGATTGTCAGGGGTCACTGGCAGCAATTCTGTAGGCTCTGATGTCCTTTCACAGACAAGACCAGATGAGCACCAGCTCACATCACAGTTCTTGCATATAACAGAAAGCAAGCAATACAACTTTATCAGCTTATCCCATTTATTTCTAGTGGATCTAGAAAAGGGACTTTTTCAGCTTCCTAACAAAGCAAGTGAGAAGCTGAATGATATGCAACATTCTTATTGTGGTATTATGAAATCGTTGGTGATGCGGTTTGAAAAAACAAATAATTGGTCTATTGAGATCAATTTCCTGCTTCTTTGAGGCCTAGCCTGTATTTTTGCAGTGGAAATATGAACAAATTAAGCTATTCAGCTGAAAACATTGAGCTTGGCCAGGTCATCTCCCCAAAATCTATCTGGTACTCAAAGGAGAGACAAGCACTTTTCTTAGCAACAAGAGAGTACCAAAATCTATTTTCTTCACTGAATTGCTTCTGGGAGACCCCCATTTTAGGTCTGGTTGCTCAAATTTGGTGGTCTTGGTCATCGAATCATAGAATTGTTAGGGATGGAAGAATCTCCAAGATCATCAAGTCTGCCCTTTGGCCAAATACCACCATGCCCACTAGACCATACCACAGAGTGTCACATCTATTCTTTTTTGAACTTTCACTTCCATGGATGGTGAATCCACCCTTTCCTTGGGGAGCCCATTCCAATCCCCAACCTCTCTTTCAGTGATGAAATTTATTTGACCCTGGTGCAACTTGAGCCCATTTACCCTTGTCCTGTTGTTACTTACCTGGGAAAATAGGCTGACTCTTTATGCTTTCATATTTCCTTATATTAAATTACACTTAAAATTGGACATCATCTCAGTGAATACCCCCTGATATGTTTGTCACCTGTTTTAGATTAACTCCCTTCCAAAAGAGTAGGATCAGTGATGCACACTGAGTTTAGGTCTGATGCTAGAATCCTGGCAGTCAATTCCATGTTCAAAAAGATGGGAAGGATGGACTTTCATGATGGCAGTCTAAGGAAGGAAATCTCTGTTTCTGCAGTCCCCAGCTGTCAGAATGCCATTCACCAAAGAAACACAGCAGGAAATGTTGAAATTGTGTCCCCTAAACTGGCAGATACTCGCTTGAAACTTGAACATGTTCTACTGTCAATCACACTGTTTAAAAAAATCTTTTTTTAAATCATAGTGCTGCTAACTCATCTTTCCTGCAAGGTCACTTTCTATAAATTGTTAAATATTTTAAGAATGCTATATTTTAGATTGAGGAAAAAAGGAAACATTTGCCATTTGCTTTGCATGGAACACAGAAATACTGTTTGGTTCAAAGTTTTACCTGGAATTAAACTCATGAGTCACACATGTCAAGGCTTTGCTAAATTTCTTCAGGGGCTGACTAGGAGGTTTTTTGGGCTGCAGATATTCTGGACCATAAGTAGAAATAGCTAGGGACTGATGAGAACTGCTAAGCTTGAAGGCTGAAGACAGAGGGCAAGTCAGCACAGAATTACTGCTTCTTTTGTGTAGGGTTTGAAATAATCTGCTCTGTCCCCAGTGCCTCTAGTCACTGGCTGTACGTGTAGCCTGTGTACAGGCCTGAAGCTAACAAAGCATTTAAGTGGGTTGTCAGAGAAGGTTGAGACCGCACATAATTCACAGCTGATGACAGCATAAAAAAAGAAGTTACTTGCAGACTCAACCTGCAATGCTGACAGTCTGAGCCAAGAGGGTCAGAGAGGGGATTACTTTAATCAGATTCAAGTTATTCACCTTTTCTCCTCTGCTGTTACTAAGCAGTGAAGTTGGTACTAAGGTAGATTTCAAGGAATATAAATGAGTCAGCAGTTCCATGTTAGGACTGCTTTCAAATGAATCTTCTTTCTTAATAGTATTGCCATTTTCCCAGAGCTTTCTGTGGGATGTTGTTACTTTTTTTTTTTTTTAATACTCCAGAATCATCTAAGCAGAGAAACTAAGGGTTGTTTGCTCTGTCACAGATAAGGTGAATGGAGGAAAGTAACCACACTAAGAGTCTGTGCTTTTGTCCAGCTGCTAGCAGAAAAATCCAAAGTTTCCCCCCAAATAATAAAAATTAAGATTGAAAATATCCCCACAGTACTACATTTATGTTCCCTGCTCTATCCCAGATTTTCAAACTAATCTCAGCAAGTGACTGAGCCTAAATACTTTAAAATGTTCATAGGTGTCCAATTCCCACGAATTTCAGCAGGAGTAGTCTTTCATTGCTTTGTGGTTCTGGGATTTAGCTTCTCTATACCTCACATCTTCATTTGTGAAACAGAATAAAGATAATTGAGTTTCCACTGTAACCTCTCCTTCCCAGCATGGTATTATGAGGCAGAACAGTGCAGAGCTAGTTAGCTGCTCCTCTGAGACAGAGGAAACTTCCCTGGGCTGAGTTCCTTCCCCACCTAACCTACTCTTCCACCAAAACACTTAAAGAACATGTCCAAGTACTTTCCTAAATCATAGCCTCTGGTACAAATTAAGAGGAGCAGCTTTCATTACCTTCTTCAGACCCCCGAGAAAAACAAGAGGAAATACCAAGATGAAGTGACTCAAATGAGGAGATAAGTAATCAATACCACACAGTCCCAGATTACTCCCATCTTGAATTAATGCTCATGGCAATCATTTGAAAGCAGAGAAGCTGGAGGTTGAAGTAGTGGAAGGAAAAGAGGAGAGAGTGTATTTCTATCTTTCAGATCATAGAATGCAGCAACACAGAAGATGTGGACGCTTAATTTGCAAATAAAAAATAATAATGTGCCTGCAAGTAAACTGTACATTAATCAGCACTCTGCTTCTCCACAGCAGAACTTTGTGCCTTTAGTCACTGGGGTTTTTTCTACATTTGACAATGATATACAACTACTGGGTAAAACCCTTAAGTACTGTTTTCAAAATCTATATTTATATTGGAACAGATACTTTATCTTTTTGACAATATTAATCACCCAACATATAATCTGTAAATTAAAAATTGTATAATATTGCTACCCAGAAATACTCCATCCAGCTGAGAACATTTGTTTTCAAGAGCAACATTTGTGTTGCTCTTCTTGTAGAAAAAAAGTTATTATCTTATTCATTTAACTCTATCTGTATTAATTATGACATAATTTTGCTGTAGTGTTCTCAGGCTTCTGTAAATTAAATGAAAGAGATGACACCTCAAGAAGCTCTTCAGATTCTATGTGTTTAAGATTAATATATGTTGTAAAGTGTTAGAATATACAAACATTTTAAAGTCTAAAAATCTTTATTAAGCTGAACAAAACAATCTAATATAAAACACGTAGCTTAAAACTCCTGAGTAGCTCTGCAAATTTACATTGCCATGGGCCACTTGCACACCAAACTCCAGTAATACACCATAGATACTGGTGTTATTTTGCACAGATTCTCCATTTTCTCCATTTCTGCTACCAAAGAAAATGTTCTGTAGTTGGATCCAAGAAATGGCTACCTGTTGCCCTAGAGCAGTCAGCCACTGCAGTTCCTTCCTAGGCATCTGTATTTCTACCACACCAAAATCCATGAAATTATCAATGGGAAAGGAAAAGAGTTACTTAAATTTTCAAGCTCCTACCTTATCTCCAGAATAACCTGGTAGAAACCTTGAAAGATTTTCCTTGAAGCCTTAAAAAAAAATAAAAAAGACAAGAGACAAAAGGAAAACACACCTATTAGAAAAACACCACTGTATTAACACTCTCCAAATCAATTAGAATTTACAGTAGAATTTGATGTCTTTGTAAACCTAATTGCAAATTAGATGGCAGAGAGAAAGTATGATTCATTATAATCCTTAGGCCTATTGAACTAGATAAATTGTGATTACTTTAAATTATTTCCTTTTTTTAAATTTTAATAGTAGTTTTTGGCTGACAGATATCAAAGCCCTCTGAAAATTTTGCAAAATAAGAAATATCTCTAGCTTGTGTGATATGTTATGACTATAGGCTAAAAATTTTTATCAAGTGCTATGTAAGGTGACACATTCTATTTTTCTGTATTTTTAAAGTACTAGCCTCCCTTTTCAGATAATTTACTATTGATATGGACATATTAATTCTCTAGCATAAGGTTTTGGTTAGCACTGGAAAACATTTTTCATTAAGTCAGTTCTTTTTAACTTTTAACCCATTAGGACCATCATTTGGAGTGCTTCTGTAGAATAAAACAGTATCTCTGCTTTTCAGATCCAGTTGAAAGACCAAGTAGGAACCTAATCAATAGAAGCCAGGTTTCATTTGTTTGTCTATTGAGAAAGTAAGGTGGTGCTTTTCACCTATATTCACATCTACATATGTCCACATGTATATGCATGTATATCACAAATTTATATATTACATCTATATAATATATAGATGTATTCACATATTCAGCTCCATCTCGAGCTTTTTTGAAGTTCAGTATCTGATTTTAAAAGACATTTTGAATTTGTTCCTGGTGTTTTGCCAACAACTGACAAACACATGATCTTCATGTTCTGTAAGTTTTCTCTAGGTTCACAGAAGTCAACAGAATTTGTTCAGCCATTAAGGCTATGTCAGATTTTAGAGTTTGGTAAAAAAATCCCTCTAAAATACCTAGGTCTCTTTTTCTAGTCAATGTTTTGTCCTTCCATAAAAGCTGCAAAAGAAGATATTGTCCATTGAAAGCCTAAATAGACTGATATTTGAATCCTTAGCAGGCCATAAAACATGAATAGTGCTAATACCTTTCCATCACTACTCTTGTGCATTTTTGACAGAGCCTGCTGAATGGGACATGAAGGCCCTCTACCAATAATCCCAATACTATATTTTCATACCATGCTCTACAGATGAGAAATTAAGCTCAGTCGTCTCTCTGGAGTTCACAGGATGTGTTTCAAAGAACTGAAAGCATATCTCAGCCAGATTGTTGAGAAACTATTTCAACGCTATCTGTAGCTGTCAAATATTTCCTTTTTAAATCACTTCCTTCTTCATTTTGAACAACAAACAAATAGCAGATACCTATTTCATTAATTACCTACTTTAGGCTTGATGAAATCAGTAATCATTTTACCCTGGTTTTTTCTGCCTCCTTTGGTCCATCTTTGTCCAACCTTTGTCCAACGTCTTTCTCACTGTATGCCTTTGGTCTGTACTCAAGAATTTTATTTTGATGTGAGACTCAAGGTGATTCAATTATATCAAATCATTAGTTTATTATATTTGCTCTTCATGAGAGACTACAGTATTACTCACATGACTAATTCTGCAAATCAGCAGTTCTCAAAATTTAAGACCTTATGAGATCAGAAGTAGTTTATGTATACTTCATTTTATAAAGTACAGTCACAAACCCTTTTTTGTTACACTAGGTTAGTTTTTAGCATGTATGTGTGGGACAATTGGGTTCTGAATACAGATCAATCCAAAGTCTTCCCTAAAAATCTCCCAGTAAATTCAATATCCGTTTTACATAGAGACATCATAATTACACAGAATAACAGACAATCTAAACAGTATTATAAAATGTGACTTTATCTTTTTTCCTAAGATGTTAGAGTTCCTACTTAACTTGGACCAGTAGAAAAAGAAATCTAACCACTGTAATGAAAAACAGTACCTGTGCATGTATTTTTTCCATCTTCTGTCAAAATTTGTAAGCGAGAAAGATTTTTTGCATATATACATATGTATATGCAAATATACACATGCACATATATGCATATATACACATTTAAGAATGAGATATCTACTGCACTGTGGTTTCATTCCACAGCTCAGCTAAACTGCAGTAAAGAAAATTTCCTACTTGCAACCACTTAGTCCATGCAAAAAGCTTTTAGTGTACCCTCGTAGTTACAGAAGATCATACTAGAAAAGGTTCTTCTTGAATGCTCCAGAGATATGTCTCTATAATTCAATATGATCACAGAACAGTGAAATTATTGTGTAGGGAAGTTTCATATAGAGGTAATGTATGTCAAATGTAGTCACAACTGCCTTAAACATGAAATGCCAGGAAATGTCAGGAAAAACAAACAGAATAAGCACTTGTGCACTTAAACATCTCAAGCCTGGATTTTCAGAAAACTGTTTAATTTGGTTTGTTACTGTTAGAGTATTTTCAGTACTGTGTTAATAATAACTGTCATGAGAAGGTGTTCCAAAATGCAATTTTTCATAACTCTTCAAAATCAGTACTTATGGAAAAGAATTGGTTTTTTTCCCAAGATTTCAATAAAAAAAAGAATAACAGCTAAGCATAGAAAAAGAAAATCTGTCTGCTGCTACCAGTGGGCAGCTCAACATAGTTTTGTGAAAGAAGGGCACAAGCCTGCCTTGGCCCCTGTGGATATAAAGGGGAGTAAAAGTCAGATAAAAGACAGCTATATACAGTAACAGTCCTTAGTCCCTACTGGTTCTGTGTATGGTAGGGAGTAAGATACTTTGGGAAAAAAGACTGTATAAAATCATCAGATCTCCCTGTAAATCAAGAGTCAAGGAGTATGAGTAAACATATGTCCTCTGGTCTGCTGCTCAGATGGATTTCAAAGTCTTACAATAGGCCTTAAAGCTTGAATGAATGTGACAAAGTAGCCCCACCCGAGGGCAGGAATATCTCAGAATGTGTGAGGTAAATACAATGGTTATTTGGATGTTGAGAAGCTCATGTGTTTCTTAATTGGACACTTGGGCACTCATCCACAGACCATTCAGCCATCTAACAAAAAGAAATTAAGCTCCTAAGTACCTTTGATGCTGTACACACAGAACAGGTATTAATAAATGCAGTGGCATATTACTAAATGCAGTGTCACTCTGCTTACAAGGAGTGGCTCTGTTTAAATTAAATGGGATGTGCTTGATCAGAGGTAAGTAAATGAAAGAGTACGGTCTAGGGCACATTAAAATGAGTTTAGAGAGATGAGAAGGAGACATGAATCTGATATAACCATGTCTCCTTGGTTACATGGAATGTGGATGAGAGAGAAGAACAGCCAATTAGATAGATTTGCTAATTCGGGATTGATTTTAAAAACGTGCAAGCTTACTCTTTCATGTGAGGATTCTGACTTGAGTAGAGTATGTTAGAAATTGTTATTTCTTAATTGTATATTGTTAACTGTTTTAGAAAGTTGTATCTAAGATAAATAAATAATTTGTAACTTTGGATATAGTGAAGCAGGGGACTGGATTTTTCTGAGCTTCAAATTAGTAAAACTTTCTTCTGAATTTGCAGTTACAAGCAAAATTTGTAGCCTAGCTGTTATGAAAAGTCTGGAGAAAAAGGCAGGTGTTTACTCTGAATTGAATTCCACTTTGAATTATAGATTTTTTTATGCCAGCTGATTAAATTGGACTGATTTCCACTGCTGGGGTCTGCATAACACTACCAATTTACCTTTGCAATTAAGCCACATTTTTTTCTTTGTTGAACTGAATTAAACATTCTGTAGACCTGTGGAAATAATCAGTGTGATCAGAAGATGGCAGAAATGTAGTCCAGGATTTTCTTTTAGACTGGTCATCTAGAGACCAAGTAGCACCTCTGACAAGTCAGATCGATTTACACTGTGGAGGAAGCATTTAATCCAATATTTTTGATTTGTGGATACTACTTAAAAACTGCACAGTTCTTTTACCCTTTCCTTCTGTTGGCACTATGACAAAAAATTTTATAAAGGTGTCAGTTCAAAATAGACCTGATTTTTACCCTTGTAAATATTTTAGTCACCAAAATTCCAGTTTGATTCCAAGCTCTTCTGTTCACACATTTGATAGAACGTAGTTTGAAATCTGATTGGACAAAGTGAGGAGGGAAATCCCTTTATTACAATTGTTTCGAAAGCCTGAATTATGGGAGACGCTGCAATGCTGGGAAAATCCCTTCCTCTACTGAAAAGCTCTTGAAACCCAGGACTGGTTTCAGCTACAAAGCTGAGCAGGTAATAAGACGTCATGGGACATATCCAACACAAATGGAAAGATGTCAAACTCCTCTATGTCCTAGTAAATCTTTTGCTCTTTGAATTGTCATTTCTCATTAGAGTCTTTTTCCAGTATGCTGGGTTTACAAGTGGGGCAAGAGGTCAGAGATATGCTCTGTGTTGTTTGGCTGATGCTGTCTTAAATTTTTTGT
>VZTN01024038.1:802-30032 GCA_013400515.1 Erpornis zantholeuca
CAGAACTTTAACAAAAGCAATTTAATCTGAGTTCTGCTCAAAGCTGGAATGTTCATATTTTGTGAGCTTAGTTGAAGCCCATCATTAAGCTGTTTCCAATGAGGAAAGATGCAGAAGTATGAAAGTTTACTGAAAGTTCTTAGAATAATTCCCCTCTGTGCCAATTGTTTCAGCAGCTGAGCTATATCAAACTCTCACTATGATAGATAAACAAATATGTGTCCAGACCCCTATCTGAACTGTTCCTCTTGTAGTAGTCTCTTTTCCTAGGTTAAAAAAAGTACCCTGATTAAACCAGAATTTATGGGGTTAATCCTCTGTCAAAATAGAGTGTTGGTCTCCACAGAAACCACAGTATTTTGGGTTAATTGATCTTTGTTACCTCAGGACTGACTGGGAGCCTCCAGACAAGAAGGTGGACACCAGAAAATACCGTGCAGAACCCAGGAGCATTTATGACTATCAGCCAGGGAAGTCCTCTGTTCTGAACAACGAAAAGATGGTAATGTTTGATTTTTCCTAGTTTTTGGCTTTATCCTGTAATTACGAAATACTCTCTAAATGCTTGTGTCATTCTATTTGGATGGGATTCCTTACACTTACATTGCAGTGCTCATGTGATGTACTTTGAAAACTGTTCTGCATAACTTCCTAACATTTTTGTTCTCTCTAAAGCAAGATCCAGGGGAATTGAGAGGCTTCTTTCCTTTTGGACATGTTGTTTTCCGTGTTAAGTATGGATCACTAACCCTAGTTTTTAATCCGTGTTTGACACTGTGACCTGTTCAGCAGCTGTTTTGCCAGCTGTACTTTTTCTAGGGCACGGCATTAGCTGATGCAGGAGGGTTGAAGGCATTATGCAACAGAGAAGGCAGGTTCAGTTTCTATGTTCCTCTGATGCTTTAAACACTGAACTAGTTTTCAGAATGCCTTTAGTGTGCCTCAGTGGATGCCTCTGAGGTGCATTAGGTTATGGCCATCTTCCCTAGGCTGCTTTTTTCCTCATCTTACGACTTCTGTGGCAGAGGTGGCAGGACTGAATGTGAGCTCCCCAGCTATGGTGGAATGTAACCTGCAGTATTAAGTGAGCTGTTACCAATTTCAATCTGAATTAGTAAGCAATGCTGTGAATTGTGACAGCTGGGGGCATACAAAAGTCTCTTTCTGCTGCCTTGGCTGAGAATACTTGACAAGGGACAGGGCAGAGAGATGGTGCTAACCTCACCGGCCAGTCCTGTATAAATCACCACAGATCACTTCAGGTGTCCTTCCATGGTGCATGTGTGACACTGTAACTGCTAGAAAATACTGAACGATGTTAATATAACGAACTATAGTGTATAACGAACGATAGTGCATAAAGATATAATTGTTCTATAAAGGCATTAATTTGAAGGATTCAATTAGAAGCTCTAATTGCATGTGAGTTCCCAAATGTAAACTGGACTTTGTGCCTTAACAGCTCAGACATTGATCCATGCATGGAGTAGATAAAGGAATGCTCCTGCCAAAGATTTTTTACAGGAGTGCATACAATTTAAATCAATAGAAATGTAAGAATCGAGTCTGTTGTGGGACCTGATGCTTCTCCTTAGTATTTTGGTGGGTTTTCTTTTTTCCTTCCAAGTGTAATCAAGGTCCATCACTTTTTGAAGATCCTGCAACCAACTTCTTTTCACACCCGTATCCCTTCACTGACTTCAACAAGGTTGCTCCTGATGGGAGCATGATCCTAGTGCCTATTGCAATGGGCGGTGGATGACTCCCTCTTGATACTACTGGGCGTTGGGTCAGCCCATTAGAGAAGTGCCAGTGAGGAGTGGTTTGAACATGGTATGACACCTCCATTTCTGCAGTCCATCCTGGAGCCAGATTTCTGCTGACTTTAACATCAATTTTGTTTCACGGTAAACAGACAAGATTAAAACCTGTGGCAAAAGGCCGGCTTCATCTGTGTACTTAAGCATTTGCAAAAGGTCTGTCATCACCAGTGGTACTGTTTACATGTTCAGACTTCATCAGGTACTAAATTGAGCTTTGGAATCAGAGTCTNGGTACTAAATTGAGCTTTGGAATCAGAGTCTAAAAGCCACAAACAGAAGCATCATCAGCATAATTGAAAAAAATTGTACGTACAGAGCTTATCAAATCCAAGGTGAAAGTGATAGCTGTGTTACTTCCAATGTTATTTTTTGAGTTTTAAAGCCACAGACCAGAGAAGAAAGGTATTCAAGTAGTAGCTTCACAGTCTCCATCAGTCTCATTAAATATAACAGTAATATAGTGGTTAGTAAATACCTCTTTCAGGGAGATGCAGGAGATTTTTGAATATCTCCTGGTAATCACACCTACAGCTGTGACTATCAGAATCCCTACCCAAAACCATTTCAGAGCAGTCAATAGCCTCCTGTTGACATCAGTGGATTCATTTTAATGTAAATGAAGTTATGTAACATGAGTGCTTTTAGTTGGAATGCAGTAAATAAAAAATAGAAATATTGATTCCTTTGTGCCTTTAAGAAATAGCCAAATAATTTCCTAGGCCATCAGGCATTAAACATGATGTAACTCTTTATCTTGCATTGCCTCTCATTCAGCATCAATCCTGAGCTCTTTTCCTAGAGCTTTTTTTTGGTGATGCTAATGGCTGTGGCAGAGCCTGGGACATCCAAGTCCAACACTGTTGTCAACTGCCTCAGTAATCCCATCACAAAAAGAATTTCCATGAGGATGCTGTGCATCTGTGTGGCTTCTTCCTCATTGTGTTGGAGCACTTGGGATCCCATTCGCACAGCAGACATAATGTGTTTATATTTTTAATGCCCTGAGATCCACTCTGTCTTAGACTAGGTATACTGAAATGCAAGAATTAGCTAGATATCTTTTGGGGATTGGTACCTCGTAAGCTTTAGCAATGGACTTTTATTCTCTTACCTCACCAGCAGTGTTTTCAAACAGCTACTATTTCAAATTTTTTGTTTCATTAAAACAGATGGTATGAATGACAGGGAATTTCCTTTTCAGCTGTACTGTTTCCTGTCCTGTCTGATTTTCCTTCATTGTAGTTTTGTCTGATACTCTAACATTTATTTGTGAAGAAACATGTAATATTGTCGCTCTATCCATCCTTTCAGAGATCTTTCAGGATGTTCTCTCTCTGACATGTGTCTCGTATGATTTAGAAAACCACCATCCACTCTGTTTGCAGTGTATACAACAGGGTTTCTCACATGTTCATGTGCTGTTAAAGATGCAGTATTTTAATCAGGTCTCACTGAGTCTCTCTTTTTTTTAACCAAATAAAGATTAAAAAAAATAAATTAAAGTTCATGCAGCTTTGGACTTGATGAAAGTGTCTGACAGTAGGACTGTGGGACTGCTTGACTCCCAGCTCTTCCATTGAGTCTCCCTGTGACTCTGGGCAAGCTGCATAACCTTTCTCTTTCTGTGTGGGTCTCCTGACCTGTAAAATGCAATTCATTCATATTCATGTTGCTCACAATGCTGCTGTTAGGCTTAACTGATGCTTGCAAAGCAGTTTATGGCCTTTATGAGAGACATGCTATAGAAATTCCAAATTATAAGGCTAAATATCTACATTTTAGAATGGAAGCCATGGGATCTGCATCTCTAACAGTCTCTTTCCGTGTATTCTCTACATAATGTTATCCTTCTCTTTCTTCCATTCCCCTATCACCAATTCCTTTAGACTCGGGATATAAGCCCAGAAGAGATAGATTTAAAGAATGAACCTTGGTATAAATTCTTTTCGGAATTGGAGTTTGGGAAACCGGTAAGTTTGATAGTCGCAATGACCAATGAAGTCAACCTGCCTTTTTTTATATTTATTTTTTTATGATTTTCACATCTCTTTCCTAGGCCCTAAATCTGAAACAGCTGTCTTACTCATGTAAAGATGTGATTGTACATAGTGTCATCCTGGTACTAACATAAAGCAGCTGTTCTGTGGCCACTTTTAGTGTTTTGAAGCTATTTACAAACATTCCCCACCTTCCAGCACTGTGTATCAACAAGGTAATATTTTTTCACACACCATAGTTCAAACTGCATTTCTGTTGTTACTGTTAGAAATAATACCCTGTTCTCATTCTTAAAAGTCCTTATTCAAAGCCATTATTCTCCCTTTACCGAACAAGATCTAGGATGGCTGATAGGTAGCTTTAAGTCCAGGAGAATTTACTGTCCCTGGCTTGTAAACTGTAGGTCAGTGATTTCCAGCTCTCCATAAACAGATCATGACCCTGTTTCCTGCTTATTTCCTTATGCATGTAGCTGCCCATTGCATAAAATGGGAGGCATTAGTCTGTGTTGAATAGCCCTTGCCCTTCCCTGAAACCAAAGGAGTCTGAGAACAGTGTTCTTTCTTTTCAGATGGAGCTGTGTTGCTATATGTAGAGAGAGAAAAAAAAGCCTTGATTTTCCATCTAAAATGAACTAAATGAACTAAAGCTTAATTATTCAATAGGACAAAGAATATTTTGATGGAGGGACACATCAGTGGTCATGGCTACTGGAAAAAAATATGACTTTAAAGCATTTTATGGCCTGGTTCTTACTGATTAAACACTATTAACTTAGTTTTTAAATACTGTTTAATGAGCTACTCTTACTTCACCAGAGGGTCAGTATCAGCATCTCAAAGCATAGTGATGGTTTGTCATTTCTGCTTTCCCCTTGAGGTCAGTAGTCAAATGGCCATGCACACAATTTTTGAGTACTGCTGAGATTCCATGTGTGTACAACAAAACAAATATGTTTTAAGGTTTAGTACTGTCTTCAAAGGCAATGGCACATGGGCACTAGAGAGCAGGTTTCCTTTAAATCCAGTCTTTGTTCTGACACAAGTGACAAAGTTCCTCTGCACAGAATGTAGCTGGAGTTGTGTGCTCAGTCTGATCACATCATACAAATAGTGTCATTTTTGCTGAAATCAAGGATGTACAGTGGTTGAGTAGTCCAGTCTTTCCTAGAAAGCTATGGACCTTCCATCCTAAGCTAATAAAGAAGTTCCAGCCATGTCTGAGATGAGCCCTCCTAGTGTTTAGGCAGTAAAAGTGAGATAAACCTCACCTCGTTGAGGCTTTTAAGTGTTGTCAGTATAAGGATTTAACTCCTCGTGACTTGTCAGGGTTTAAGGTTTCCACAGTGAGGAGAAACCTGATTATCTTTGCTGCCATGCAATTAATAGCCATCTCCTTTTGCAATGAGTGAAGGTTTGTCATCTCTGTGGTCCTCTGAGTTAGTGTGAGTTAATGGAAAATGTGTCAAAGAAAGGAGAGCATTTATGCCCTTGGTCCTTTCTACATGTGGGGGTATACCTATTCTTTAGAAGTGTGGATTTGTGCTTTTAGTCATGCAGCCTTGACCCTGTTCCAGAAGAGGGTATCTCAGGGCAATCTGTCTCGTGTTCAGCAGAGCATCTGTTCTGGTGGCAAGTTCTCCACCTTGCTCAGGGCACTTTTGTTAAGTGCTGCTTTCTTATGGCTTCCTTGAACTTGCTTCAGTTCCAAAGCCATGCAGCCATGCTCCCAAAGAACTGTGCCAGTTCCTGAATATGGAACTCCATTAATAGTGCTTTTGGTGTCAGGCACTTGAATTCAGGATGCCATCTCAGACTTATATAGGTGGCAGAGCCATCTCTGAACTGCATTGCCACAGCCCAAAGAATATGCTTTTTGTAGCTTTGCTCGCTCCGGTCATGGGAGTCCAGTCCAGTCTTTCACTCTGAATAATCCTGCCTGATATTTACATGTGCATCCAAACAGGAAAAACCATTTTGAAATTGGCACTTTCAGCTGTAGGATGAATTTTAAATAACTAGTCCCAAACTTTCTTGTGTCGCACTCTGTTCACCAAAAATCCCCACAAACAAACCCCCAAACCAGTAAAATAAAAAATAACAACTCTGCGTTCTCATTGCCCCACAATGCCACCCCTGGAAAATCAGCCATTTGTTCACATGGTATGTATTCATACTCTGATGGGAGTGCAAAAGATTTTCCCTTTTCTTTATCAAAGGACATTGTTTTACCCTTGCCTTTTGAAAAGAAGAATGAGCAAAACAAATGCTTTTTATGACTGTGTGGTTTTTTTCCCCCATTTTGTTTGGGTTTTTGTTAAGAATGCTTTAACCAACAGCTGTGGGCTCCCTCTAGGGAGTCCAGAATCCCTTAGAGCACCTTGCAAAAAAATATTTCTGAAAACCTTACTGAAAACAGCCCTTTCCACACTGCATGTATGTTCCCTTTTGCCACCCATGATTTCTTGATATTTATGCTATAGCAGATTTATCCCTCTTTCTCTCTCTCTTTCTCTGTTGTGGTTTGTTGTTATTTTATAATTTCTTTTCAGTGTTGATGCAAATTCCCTATTGTATTTCCCCTCTGTTCTAATCCAATTTCCATATTCTCTGTGATGTCTTTCCTTATCTTCATTTCCTCATTTCCTTCCTCTGCTTTCCATCAGCCTCCAAAAAAGATTTGGGATTATACTCCTGGAGATTGCTCTATCCTTACTAGAGAGGATAGAAAGGTAATTGTGTCTCGCGTGCATTGTACTACAGCATCTAGCGCGTATATATGTGTGTATGTGGTTTTATTTTCTTTGTTTT
This sequence comes from Erpornis zantholeuca, assembly GCA_013400515.1. Lineage (NCBI taxonomy): Eukaryota > Metazoa > Chordata > Aves > Passeriformes > Timaliidae > Erpornis > Erpornis zantholeuca. The sequence goes on from VZTN01024038.1 coordinate 7,434, forward strand.
TTATCTTGTAGCATTGCTTGGGTTTTGTGTGCTTGTGAGTGATTTTTTTTAATTGGGCTTGAGCTCATTAGCCTAACAATTAAGTAGCTAGTAAATTGATTTAATAAACAATTCTTAAATCATAATCAGCCATAATTTGGAGTGGTTTTTTTGCTATCTTGACTTGCAATGATAATTATACTAACAGCATATTACATATTGTTACAGTATCTTTTTTTTTCTTTACAGGTGGGTTTTATAACTTTATGGTTTGTAGAAATAGATTCTAGCAGGCCTGTGCCCCTCTTGATTGGAATGTTAATTGCCTAAAACTATTTCCTCTGTAATGATTGAAACATGATTAATTGCTAGTGATTTTCTGTGTATTGTCCATACCATCTTCCTCTTTTTTCAATTAAAAAGGCTCTCTTTTTTTTTCAAAATTAACATTCCTTTGGTTTCCCCTAACCCTAAGCATTGTTTTCCCATTCTTCTCCTTCTTTAACCAGAGTGATCTAGAAAAAGACCTCTACCTCTACCAGACTGAGTTAGAGGCAGATTTAGAAAAAATGGAGAAGCTTTATAAAGCACCACATAAAAAGCCACAGAAGGTATTTCCTATTCTTTTCATGCTGCCAATCCCTGTTTCCAAACTCTCTGCTCTAATCTATTCACTGCTGGATGATTATTAAATGAGGTTGGGATAAATAATGGTTCTGAGCATTCTGACTGCATGGCTTGCTGCGTTGCTGTCAGAAATAATAGATTTGATGCTGAGAATCCAGCTTGAAATCCATTTCAGATACAGTGATTTCCTCTCTCACCCCACCACCACGTTCGCTTTCAGCTGTCCCCACCCCCATTCCAGTCCCCATTTCAGGTTTAGAGTTCAGTGTCTGCAAAAAAAAACCCTCTCTATTTTTCACATGAATAGGCAGCAGCAGCAATCAGCTTAAAATTCTTGGTTGGCGTGTCACGTCATCATCTCGTGCCTTTCAAGCGTGTTGCCATCTACTCTCCCTTCATACAAGCCCTGCTCTCTGCTTGGAGCTCACGCCTACCTAAGATTTCGGATATTCCCAAGAGATTTTACACAATTTTCCTTATGCTGCACCTTCCCGTGGCCTTCTAGGGCAGGTCAGCTGCTGCTGTTGCTGCTGCTGCTGCTGCTTCAAGGTTCTGCAGGACTCGAACCATGAAATGATAGATTAATTGGTAACACGCCATTTTTTCTTTTTTTCCCTGTTGCTGATTTTTTTTGAAGCTGCGGCATTTCACCAGGACTTGGAAAAGCTGCTTTTTCAAACCCAAGATTTGCTTTTTCTTCCTAGATAGAAATCCTCACATAGATGAGGGGACACCAAATAGAGAATTGCTTCTAATATTGCCTTCAATTTTTAAATAACGTGTCTAAGGAGCGTTAGATGGATTTAAAGCAAGCAGCTAAGAACTGGCTTTTGCTATTGAACCTGTGCAGCTGGCATTGCTTCTCTTAAGTAAGGAAACTGAACTGAAACGTCGCTTTTCTTTTTAGAGCTTTTATATTTTTTGAACGCTGAGGAATGTATTGTGCTGCAGAAATGTAATACACCTTTAAAGCAAAGGCGGGCAGTGACCGGTTGGGGGAAAGCTTGGGGAAATAATTATGAGCATGTGTGTCCTGGTCATGGCCCAGCTGGTTATCTCTTCTTGCTTTTGGCTTTATTCACAATGACTCATTTGCAGACAAAAGAGTAGGCACTGCGAAAAGGCATCGGCTGTGCTAAAAACCTGTCACTGCCCTGAAGGAACTCACGAAAATTGTTGCTTTTCTGCAAAGACATTGACAGCTTAAATTGCATTTAGATTTAAACCTCAGTGTCTACTATAGGCTAATATTCAAGCAATAGATGGAAAATTACTTAAGCAAGCCTTTTTCTCTCTCCTCACGTGTAAGGGCATATCAATGACTCCTTTGTTTGGACTTTTGCAGAACACAGCAGGTGTTACTCCTCTGGAAACTTCCACAGACCATTCTTCCTAGTAAGTTTTTCAATTGCTTGTTGATGTCTCTTTTACAATCTGAGGTCATGTAGGACAGGGTTTTGGGCGTTGGACATGGGTTGGCTTTTGGGGGGATGGATATAGACATAGGCACGTACCGTAAGAATTATATGTGTGCTTCAGGTGAGTCCTGGTACAATGTCTGCTTTTCATCCCAAATGAATTTTGAAGTGATTACATGAGTGATTGCATTGTTTAAATAAGATTTGCTGGTTGTGCTAGGTAGTGGCTTTAAAAAAAACAACAGACCTTTAACTTCATCTGATGAATGTTGCAAATTCAATGTATCTTCATGCAAGTAACATTAATGTGTGGAATTAAAAAAAATTGTTTGTTACATATGTGATAGATTGGCTCCTGCCAGATATTCCATGTTATGTGCACCAGATTAGATGGATGCAGTTGATGAAAGGCAGTAATTTTCCAGCCTACAGGAAGGGAACAGTGGTAGGAGTAACAATATTTCTCAAAGATCACTGTTTTTTCAGCAGAATATGTAATGAACAGTATATTCTGTGTAAATGAGTTGTATATGGACTTGGTTTGTTTTAAAAGAGGAACCCACACACGCAAAAAATCCAGAGCAAGATGCTGAGCTGTGTTGAGTTACTTGAGTCATCCTGAGTTATTTGAGCCTCAGAGCTCTGGCCCCTACTGTGTGCCTGCTGCTCTTTGGAATTGTACTGCACAGTCAGTGTTGTCCATAGGCACAGTGATCCCGTCTACAAGGACAGTTTGAAAAAAAACACAGGTCCTCCTCCAAATGCCCATTAGTACCATGCGTGTTCTCTGCCCCTCTTGGGGGCCTTAGAGGTCTCCTGGATTTCTTTCAACTCTGTTCCCTTCTATCTGTGTTCATTCTGCTGGGAAACCCACACAACCACTGCAATTGTTTTGTTTTGGAAGGAAGAGGGCAATAAAATAAATGGAAGTCTCTGAGATTAGCATGAATATCTTAAGTTAGCAAGTGACTGGTAAGGTTTCTGCCCATGGCAGCACTGTCTCTGCCACACAAAACATTCAGGAATGCCAATTTCTGATCCAATGGAGAGGAAGCAAGCTGGGTATGCTGGGAATGGGACAAAAGAGAGAGGCCCAGTGGAGCTCCACATTCTTTCCTGCCTTGCTGTTAGAGAGCAGAGATAAAAGATAGCTGGAGTTTACCGTTTTCTCTTTTTTGCAGTGTTGCTCTCTCTTAATTCTCTCTTCTGATCTTGCAGACTGCTTTGGCCCATAAAGTACTGCTTGCTGGCCTGAATAAGGGAGCAGCTAGTAAAGGGATTCTGCCAAATGCCTCTTCTATCTCCCCCAGGTTTATTCCCCCAAGGAGGATTGTTTTAGTCCTTAGTTTTTTAACAACTAGGCTAACAACTAACCTGCATTAACTGGCTGGGTTTCTTCAGGTGCCTGACAAAGAGATGCCCTCTTTATCAAAGATATAACCCTGATAAACAATAGCTTTGTAGCTATGGGTCCGTTTGGGCATTGTCTGGGTTGAAAAAGTGACAGAATTCTCTTTCTCTTTCATGGTGCTTTTCATGAGCCTCCAGAAAGTAATTTGTGGGACTGCATATGACCTGGTTTTCCTTGTCTGGAAATGAAAATCATCTTTATGGTCCAGACATTGTGTAATTCCACCTCCATAGCCAGTCCTCTGATGTGTTTAAAGCTTTCTCTTCACTCCAGAAGTACAGCATTTATCCAAAATAAACAGATACATGTACAGATTTATCCACAGCAAAGAGATACAAGCACAAATATTTCCAAATTCTCATAAATTTGAATCAGTCTTGGACATCAGGACGTGAAGTATTTCTATGAATTGGAAAATCTGTATATTTTTATTTTTTCAAATTTTCCAGCAGTCATGCTTTGGACCCAGAATAGTTTTATGTGAGACTCCATCTTATTCTGAAGAGCCTGGTTGAGCACAAGAACTGGTATCAGATGAGCTTAGCTTTTATGAAAACAGTCTGCCTGATTGCTTAGTAAGTTTTCTGCACCTGGAAAGGCCATTTATACCATGGCATTGTCAGTTATTCTTTTAGAGAGAAAACAGGAAAATCTAGAAATCAGATACGTAAATGTACTTTTGCTTAGGTTCATGACTAAAAAAGGGATTTGCAATAAATGTCCAGTCTTTAAAAGCCTAAGAAATTAAAATTGTACTAATTTTAACAGCATTCAGTTTATATATATAAACTCTAGGTAGACCTAGAGTGTAGGATTTTTGATTCCCTGTAGTAGAAGCCTCGGACAAAGCTGAACAGAGCTGTGTGCATCTGGGAATTTCTTTGGCAATTAAAACAGTATAGAATCTATAGCCCTATACTATTGCTTCTCTGCATGGTCCCTCACTGATGGGCTTCAGAAACTGCTCAGGGAATCTTGAACTACAGTGTTGACTGGGTGGCTGAACTGGGTGAGATGACCTCCTGAGCAGCTGTGCTTTGTAGGCATGGGACAGGCATGGCTATGGTTTAAGGAGAGAGAACTGGAAGCTGGAAAGTTTTGTCTACTTCCACCTAGCCAATGGATTTCATTGTGTCTGCAAAGAAATCATGTATCAGCTCTGTGAGTGTTGTCTTATCTCTAAAATAGAGGAGTGCTTTCCTGCTGCCTGTTTCTGGGGGGACTAAGCCTGCAGAGTTCCCTCAAGTGGAGGATGTTTTGGTAGTACCAAACCCAGAACATTATTGCAATGTATTCATAATCTCTTCATTCAGCACCAGTTCTTCATACACAGTCTATTCGGGGTTCACAAGTTTGGTTTTGTCTTACTTTATATGAAGCTCTCAGCAAACTGGAGTGACCTCCTATATCTTTTTTTTTTTTTGTGTATTCCAGCTCCTCTTATTCGCCAAACTACCATGCAGTGAAGCGGGAGTCAGAGCAAGCTCTGGGAGACCCTGCTGCCTTGGAGAATGAAAGGCAGATCTACAAGAGTGTGCTGGAAGGTGGAGATATCCCATTCCAGGGGCTGAGTGGTCTCAAGCGGCCTTCAAGCTCTGCTTCCACAAAAGGTAGGTGGTTAGAGCACTAACCTCTTCTCCACTGTGAAAAGTGTTAAAAGCCAGGTGATATGGGGTGAACTGTTGAAAGGTTTAGAGTCCTATTCAAGACAGTTGAGATTTATGCTGTCCTTCTCCTTGCCATCCCCAGTGTTCCCTCCTTTCTTCTCTCAGACCACACTGGCCAAATTTTTTCATGATGCCTTTAACTGATCCAGGTTCCTCTTCTCAAGAGAGACCAGCTCCCTCCATCCAGCACCTCAGCCACACCCCACACCCTCATGTTCTTTCTCAAGGCTGCTTAGGCTGGCCTTGCTATCCATCTGCTCCCACTGCCTTGCCGTTCTAGAGCCCTTCCCTGCCTTTTCTGTGCTTCCCGCAGCAGTATCTCGGCAGGCCACGCCAGTCTGCTGGCCTGGCTACCCTGGTGTAGCCGGTGCCATGTACTCCACAGCCTCCTGCCTGCCAGGGGTGTGCAGAGAATGCACTGACACTGGGCCTGCTCACACCGAACCAGCAATTGCAGGAATGTGAGCCAGAAGAGACCAATCTCCTCCTCTTCCCTCCCTCTCTTGCTGCAGACTCTCTAAAAAAGACAAGGAAGAGCATGACTCCCATCAGGGAATTGTACTGGGGAATGTATCTCTGAGCCAACTTCAACCTAAAAATGGCTTGAGATAGGGAGAGGACTGGAGAAGGAATGTGCTCAGTTTCTGAACTGCTCTCCCTAAAAATAGTACATCACACCAAAAAGGTCTCTCTGTCTCCATCTTCCAGCTGTTTTTCAGCATTTTGTCAGGCCTGTAGGGCAGGGAGTCAAACTGGATCTGAACAAAAAATATCTGTTCAAACAGTTATTATTCCCCAAACTGCAATTGAACCTGAATGGTTATTTTGACATTTGAATTTGAACTCAAATTGGAAACATACCTAAAAACTGCAGTCTAAGCTGAAACCAGACTTACCATATAATCCTATTAAAAAAATTTAAAAATAATGTCCTGATCTAACTCCTTGAATTTTAAAGCAACTATGGCCAACTACATTGTCTGAAGGACACTCAGCTTATTCCTAGTATGGGGAATCTCTAAGCAGGCATCTCTTGGGCAAGGTCAGGTGATGTAGTGTGCTTGTGCTAGCACAGTCAGCCTCTGATTGTTTTCTCCCTCCCAGGAATAAACTGTTTGGCAAGCACTGTGGTGAGACCATAGTAGGTGTGATTACAGGCTTGATATTAAACCATTTTGCAATGTTAGTGCCTCTGCATTCTTGCTGACACCCTGATCCTGCCCAGAGTTCAGCTGCCCTTTTCCGTGGTGCCACAGCTTCCCTGGAAGCTCATGATGCTTAGCACTTTTTAGGAGGGTTCCTTAAAAGTGCTCCAGATTTGCTTCTGGCCAAGCCTCTCATTTTAGAAACATTAGCAGCACTTCACCTACTCCTGTAAGCGTGGCTTGTTTTGCAGTTTCTTCCTGCTTTTTTTATATGTTTTGGAATTTTTTTTCTTTAAGGTGCATTTTATGAAATCCAAGCATGTTCTTTCTCCTTTCTCAATAGCTTTCCAGCACTTAAGCTAACAGGTTGTATTTATTTTATTCTGCATGCTTACCAGTGGATCGTAAAGGTGGGAATGCTCATATGACCGCACCCTCTTCAGTTAATAGCCGAACCTTTAATGCTAGTCATACCGGTATGTTAGGTCACGCATGTAAACATAAGAAGCCCTTATCAGCTGCCAAAGCCTGCATTACTGAAATCCTCCCTTCTAAATTCAAACCCAAATTAGCAACTCCAGCTGTTCTTGTGCAGGACAAGACGGGTATCTTGCTGTCTCATGAGAAAGCTCAAAGCTGCGAGAACCTTCGTAGCTCCACCGCCTTGTTTGATAACAAAAAGGCTTTCATGGTAGACATAGGGGAAAGCATAGAAAATATCTTGATGAAGTCAAAGCAAGAGTATGCCATCAAATCTGGCAGTACCATGAGCCTGCAGGAGTATGGCACCAACTCTAGGAAAGGTTACCTGTTCCCTGCCTCCAGAAAGAGTGGGATGGAGTTTACAGCGCTCTATAAAGACATGCACCAGATCAACCGGTCTAGGATCCATTTGGATACAGTCTCCTCCTGCAGCGTGAAAGATATTGCATCTCAGTTTGAGAATGAAGCAAAGGACAGGACGGAGCACAGCCTTAGTCGAGAGGATTCAGAGCAGATCCCCAAAGACACTGTTTCCTCCCGTATCAGTGCCTTCGAGCAGCTGATCCAGAGATCCCGGTCAATGCCCTCACTTGACTTTTCCATTGGGCAAAACAAACCCACCACTTCTCTTCAGACTAAAACTTTGCTGAGTGCTGCATACTCTGCAGAGATTCTTCTGGATTTGTCAAAAGCACACCAAGAAGAGAAGGATGTTGCCAGCTTTGCAGATAAATCCTCCCACTCCTGCAGCAATGTGGAGGACACGGCTTCTGATATCAGTGATGTCATCCCTATGGACACACTTTCAGCTTGCACTGATGAGATAGATCTTCTCTCAAATGCCTCCAATGACAGTGGCAGCAGTAGCAGCAACCTGAATGGGCCTCAGAAGCATAAAATCAACAGATGCAAAGGCACATGCCCAGCTTCCTATACCAGGTTCACTACCATCCGAAGGCATGAACAGCAGCAGGCCTCCAGGAACCCTGATTCCAAAGGGGATGTCTATGGGGACAGGCACATGCTCCCCAGAAATGTCTACCTAATGAGCCCGCTTCCATTCCGATTGAAAAAGCCCTTCCAACACAAATCCTGCAGAACTCCACCCCCAGACTGCCTGGCAAGCCTGGCAGTGCCCAGCCCTGAGAACCCAGGCGACCCCATCCAGCTGCAGGGGAGTGTAGGAAGCAAGAGTCACCACTCCCAGCACCAACCTTGCTCCAGAAGCGGGCCTCTTGCTCCCAGGCGCCGATCCTCCTTTGACATTGTGGAGAGGCTTAGCTACTTCCCCAGCATGGGATCTAGCCGGGATAGCTTCGTGGGCCGGGCTGACACTCCTGACTCCTTAAACAATGGGAACCCTGTTTCATATGCCCTCTATCACAGCCTGGACACAAACAACAACCCGCAAAGTGAACTTGGGACGTACCTAGGAGGTGGTTTTTGTGTTCTTTACCGGTGTCCCTTTATTTGTCTTCTTCCATTCTCCTCCTCTTTTCTTCCACAACCCTTGCATTTTTACATTCTGCTTTTACATCCCCTGACTCTCTGGTTTTTTTCCCCCTAGTGTGTCTAATGTCCTTTGTGTGTCTTGCTGAGCAGTTTCGTTCAGGGCTTGTTAACAGCTGCACTTCTGAGAAACGATTTCCACTACCTTTCTAATCACATCAGATTCAGTTTATCTCTGAAGCAGCTCTGGGGATGCAAGAATCTCAACATGAGATATTTCTAGTCTTGTACCATTTACACACGTGGGAATTATAAACCAAATGTAGATGATTTGTTTTAAGGAGTAGTTTCTCAAGGTCTAGTTGTGTGTGTGTGTGTGCGTGCGTGTATTAAACTTTTCTCAACAGTAAAATGCCAAATCATACTTTGATGGCAGTGAATGTTTTCTTCACAAAGTCCTTCTTTGTCTTTGCACTTTCCTGTATCATTATTTTCTCCCTGTTCTTGGATCTTTGTTCACTTGTACAGCCCAAAAGGGAAAAAAATGAAAAATGGATAAATTAACAACATCTGATTGGCGATTTGGTCAATGGCAATTGAGAATCCATACTGTTGTAGCGGAAACAAATTGTTTAAAAATACCTATTTTTTTCCTTTCTGGTTATGCTACATAAATCCATGTGTATTTTAACTTCCTTATGTTGTTTTGAAGTAGATTCAGAATCACCAAGGCATTTTGCACCAGTTGATTACATGGAAACTCCAGAAGAAATTATCCGCAGGCGGCATGATGACAAAGAGGTAATGCCCTCCTTTATAGCCTAATAACAGTAGTAGCAGCTCCACATACAAGAAATATAGCATTTAGCCTTATATAAGGATGGCTTGTATGTCCATGGCTATGTGTCCTGGAAGTTAGAGTAACAAGCAGTAACTAGTATATTTTACTCTCAGTACTCTTCTGCCACTGGTTTGCCATATAATGTGTTTAGTACAGTTCATCTTGTTTCAAATAAACCTGATAGATCTTATCAGTTGCACAATTACATATAGGGGCTTTAAATAATATAAGACGTTTGGAAATGTATGTAAGATGTGATACAACACCTTAGTACTTGCAGAAAAAGACTGGTAATCTGTAATTCTTCTTCATGCAAGCTATTTGAGTCAGTATTAATCAAACTAATGAAAACAGTATTTTTCCTGTGGGGCATCCTCAAGTTTTGAACAGCAAGCGTAAAGAGTTTTAAGCTATCAGAAGTTTTCCCCCAGTGCAAACTAGAATTCTTTATGGTATCTGAAGTTGTTGAGAGAATGCAGCAATCCCTTTTGAAATGTCTGGGTAACACTGGGAAAAGCTGAAATAATAGGAAAGCCATATAGACTTTTCAGCACTGAGTGTATTCAAGCTGAGTTAAAGAAGTTATAAAATGATTGCTTTCCTAGAAGATGGAATTAATTTCCCCTACCTGGGGGAAAAAAATGTTTTAGTGTTAACTTTCTGAGTTCAGATGTTTATGTGTGCTTTGAAATATAGTAAAACCTGCTCTTAATTCCTATGTGGAAAATGTTTTTTTGCTGTCTTCTCCTGTGAAAGTTAGTACTTTCCCCACTTCCAAAGTCCAGCATGAAAACTCATATAAGATCAAAAACCTGAATTCAGTAAGATTTTCTGGTTTCAAATGAGTTAGCACGCAGCTGAACTCTTCAGCCTACAGCCAGCCCCAGAAGGTGAAAGAATCCTTCTGCCCAGATACACAAGAATATTTGTTTCCACTAATGTGCCAGAGACTTTAGAAATCTATACTAATCTCTCTAATTAGAATATTTTACAAAGTGTGTTACATGAATCCAAAAGAAGTATGGGAGAATGTGAATGTGGTTAGGCACTCTCCCAAGCTCTTTGCAAGGCTTAGGAGAATGTGGTACCTCAGAACTTACCAGTGGGGCTGATTCAGGTCTCTTGGAAGTCAATGAGAGAAACTCCTTTTCGGTTGAAGGGGGTTTGGATCAGCTCTCTGCATTATCAGCAATCTTCTTAGAAGCTCCTGGGACGGGCCCAAAAATTAGAAAAAATCCTCATTGACTTCCATCAGCTTTGGATCAGATCCTCTGTATGAGATGGATTTCAGTTATGCCATAGTGATGATGTACTTTCTGTGTTTGAAAAACGAAAGGGTATTGTGTAGTTAGTAGAAAGAGTATTTGATACTGAACTGTAAAGCCCCAGCTATTTGCAGGGACCTCAAGAATTTTAAGTCACATTTATGGCAGCTTTTGAATGCCTTTAACTAGATGATTTACTGCCCATTTTATGCAATTTTATGGCAGAAACTTTTAGAGGACCAGAGACGGCTTAAACGTGAGCAAGAAGAAGCTGATATTGCCGCTAGAAGGCACACAGGGGTTATTCCAACGCACCATCAGTTTATCACTAATGAACGATTTGGGGACCTCCTAAATGTAGACGATACAGCAAAGAGGAAATCTGGGTCAGAGGTCTGTTTTAGTTACCTCAGTCTGCTGCTTGACCCAAAGCAATAATTGCCTCTCACAATGTTGTGCTTTAGGCCGACATTAGCTCTTCAGAGAATGTCGTTTGTTTTTTTTTTCCACCTTCCCCTTTCCCATTCTGGCTTCATTTAGATCTGCTTTGACTCTTATGCCTGGTAAATTAATTGATATCTCAATACCAAGCTGCATATATTAAAGCATGCCTGCTGAGAATTGCTGGTGCACACCTGTGATGCATGCCTTTAAATATCAGCTACTTAGTCAATCAAAGGCCTTCTACATCTTTTGTGTCATATTGCTACATTGCCTTCTTGTCTGTGCCTTATGCTTAGAAACGTCATGTCTTGATCCTGACCATGCAGCTGTCATGTAGGTTTTTTTAGAAATACATTGTTTCTTCTCTTGAAATATTCTTAATGTCCTTTAGAAACAATCAGAAAAAAGTCTCAGCATGTTTCACTGCGTACAACCTGGTTGGACTTTCTGAAAGAGACAAAGGAGGAGGTACATTTTTTTCCCATGAGCCCAAGGCACTTTTCTGGAGTGCTGCATGCTAGTCCAGGTGTTGTGGCCAAATGCCTTTTGTGCCTCACATGGATTGCTGCTGGGCTCTTGACAGCTGCTGTTTCCCCAGAAGTGCTGCACTGTGGTAGTGGGTGAGGTGCTCACCATGTGGATGGACTACACCTGTCTGCCCTTTAGTTTCAAATGCTCTGGAACCTCATGAATGTGCCTGCTTCTTATTTTATGCTCTGTTACCAAAATGGCTTTAAAATTGTCTGAATATTTTGTGGTCATCAGAAAATCAGCCAAGTAAACATTTAGAGCCTAGGCCTGTTGTCAATGTCCATTTTGGCTCTTTATCCACGGAAGACTTTTTAGACGTATGCCTAATTTATTTATGTTTCCTCTTCACCTTTGTCTCTTTCCTACCAATTGATACAGAGTACATGGGTCACATTGCAGTATTCAGCAGGGCCAGGTAATAATCAATAAAAGCCACATCAAATAATATCCTCCTGTTTTTCCCAGCTAGCAAATTTTGCTTTTCCATTCAAATGTCAAGAGAAATCTGGTCCTGGAGCCCCAGTAACTGTAGTTACTGGAGCAGCTGTCATTTGTCAGGGTTAGTCCCATTTAAAAGTTGATTGCTGTTAAATCCGTTTCCTGGACAGCTCCTAATTACTGCTATAGCAAAAGTTGGCACTTTGTGTCCTTGAGGGAGATGCCCATCCAGCACATATGGACTGTAATACTAGTTGCACGCAAGCTTGTAGCAGAATACCTGCATTCAATTTCCTCCCCATGCTAATGTTAGCTATAGAAGAGTTTGGATAATTTTCCTCAGAAGAGGGTTGAAAACCTAATTATTATTTTAATATATTGATTTTCTTTTTTGATCTCCAGATGAGACCTGCTAGAGCCAAGTTTGACTTTAAAGCACAGACGCTAAAGTGAGTACAGCCTGTTACTCCTACCTGCAGTGTTCTTCCTCTGCTATTTCCCCTAGGATGCAGCATTTCTGCAGTGTCATGTAGTTGGATTCATGTTTTGGGGTGTCTTTCCAGCAACTTGAAGCAAAATTGTCCATACTAAGGCAGGGGAAAGTAATATGAACCTTGCAGATCATAGCATCTAAAGGACTTTTAGGAAAATGTCTTCTTTCTCAGTGCATCTCTATCCCACATGATTTTTAGGACAAATCTGCCTTCTTTATTGCAACAAGTGAGTTGGGTAGTTGGAGCCAGAGGAGAAGAACATCCTTTTCACTGTATAAAGCATAGCCCAAGGGCAGAATGGACTTAAACAGATACCCAGCTTTAAGCATGTGGGCCCTTGATTCAGGATTTTCCTGATTCAGAACATGTAAATGTGCAGAGTGGTCACTGCTGTCCTGGCATCTATGGATACATCAGCAGATGTTTCAGATGTCATTGTTGTACCTCCAAGCCCTGTTGTGGTCCTTTGTGTGAATCCCACAGCACCACTTGCTCTTTGTGGGAAAGACTGTTGTGAAGAGAAAGCCTCTTTCTCTGAATGAGCCTTCAGAAGCTCTCATTTTAACATTACTAGGGAGGGAAGAAAGAGCAATTCAGTGAAGGACCTGTTGGTTTTTGTCTCAAGTGCTAATGTCCTGAGAATATTTTTTTATGTTCTATTAGGTGATGATTTGTAATAATTTAAATAGGACCTCCCCAGCACCTATGATAAGACTGAGGCAGATTAGGTGTAGCTTTTGTGTCCCTTGAGTAGAATATACCAAGGTGCCAGACAAAAGTAAAGCAGAGCTTGTAAAAATCATCTTAGAAAAAGTTGTGTTGTTTATTTTTCTCTGGGGACCCAAGTAGTAAGTTTATGAGCCTAGTACAAGCTGGCCACAGTTCTTCAAGCTGCTGACATCCGTAATTTTAGCACTGAAGCCTGTCGATAGAAATTCCAACTTTTAGCCCAGTTGAGGTCAGTGATTGCACAACCACAGGCTGACCATCAGTGTAATCATTGCAGGATCAACATCACCATGTGAGGACGTTCAGCTAATCAGCAAACTAACTCAGATTAAAATCATGTGTCTCTTTGGAAGGCAGTTGTGACGTGACTGTTTCAAAACAGGAATTGAGGGCTGCTCATCATATCCAGCATGGAAAGTAGCCAGTGTCATATTTGGCTTGAGCTCGACCCCATTGCTTCTGGAGAGTATGTGGATATTAGAGCCCTCACAGGCCAACTTTTTTGATGGGATGCCCAAAGAGCAAGAGAGGTCTTGCACAGCACAATATGAACAGAGTAATCCTCCACATTTAGCTTGCGCTTTGAGTGGAGCATGATGTGTATCAACATGCTGATGCAGACCTTGGTACCTAGGGATTGCTGGACAGAAAAAGAGCACATCTGTTCTTCTCCAGTGAAGTTCTGATGGAGTGCTTCTGTCATTAACAGGGAACTTCCTCTGCAAAAAGGAGATATTGTTTACATATACAAGCAGATTGACCAGAACTGGTTCGAAGGTGAACACCATGGCAGAGTTGGCATCTTCCCACGATCATACATAGAGGTAGCTGCTTTCCTTGCAGGTGTTCTCTTTGTCTGCTCCCTTTCTGCCAGAGACCAATTTGTGGGCTTCATGTATGAGACTTAGCTGATTCTGTTTGTTCATTCTAGCTCCTTCCACCAGCTGAGAAGGCTCAACCCAAAAAGCCATTACCGTTGCAAGTATTGGAATATGGAGACGCTATTGCTAAGTTCAACTTCAATGGGGATACCCAAGTGGAAATGTCCTTCAGAAAGGTAGGACTTCTGTTGTGCTGATGAATTGAATCCAGACATGATGATGTTTCTTAGCACTAGTAACTTGCAATTTTCAAATGAAAGCTGAAGTAAGATGAACTCTGTATCCAGGAAGATTTCCTCTTCATCACCCATGTTTTTAATCCACAGTCATTATGTAGTGCATTGCAGTTACTCTTGCAGGTAGGCTAAATCAAGAAGTGCCAATTGCTTCCTTAGGTCTAACTGAGAAGATATTTTGAGCACCAGTGCTGGCAACCTGGCTCTGCAAGGGAAATTAGAATCTTGGTGACAGGTCTCTCCAGGTTGATTAGATTCAGTGGAGGTGTACACAGGTACTTGATAATGGTGATTTAGGAAAGAAGGAAACTGGATTCACCTTCCCCATATTACAAGCCAAATCATTGAGCAAGGCAAGTTCTGTGGTATTGAAGTGACTGGCTAGACCTGACTGCAGAGTGAAGGTAGGGGAACGGGCTGTGTAATGGCTGTTGAGAACAAAGTCAGCTATATTTAGGTTAAGTAGCAGAATTTCTCCATCTCCACCAGCTTTCTGTTTTGATGCTCAGATTAGATCTTCTCAGTCTTCTCTTTTAATTATATATGAAGGTGAGGCTTGCAGTGTATGTTAAGGATTTGCAAGTCACTTTATTTGTCAACAAAACAGGAGAGACCATAGAGAAACCTAGGTTAAAGTGCAGACCTGTGCATACTTTCTGTACACCTCATACCCCGGGAGTCTCATGGTCAGCCTGAAACTGCTGGTTTCCATTTTTAACTGGCTTTAGCAAGTAGGGTCTTGAAAATCTGAGCATAACTGAGTCTGCAGAGAGACCAAGTCAGCAACAGAAGATCTCAATTTTTTCCTTCTCTGAACTGAAGAACATAATTCCCACCCAGAGTTTAGGGTTAGGATAATTGGAAATAGGTTGAGAACCACCAATTATTTTAGGTCAGCTGCAGAAAGATTAAAAATGTAATCTGCTTTGAAATGATGAAACGTGTTAAAATCAGAGCTACATTGCTATTCCTTCCCACAGGGTGAAAGGATCACATTGATTCGACGAGTGGATGAGAACTGGTATGAAGGAAGAATCTCTGGCACCAGTCGCCAAGGCATCTTCCCTGTCACTTACGTGGAGGTGCTCAAACGGCCAGTGGTCAAGAATGCCATTGACTATCCTGACCCACCAGTGTCCCTCTCCCCCAGCCGCAGCATGACAGCTTCACCACAGGTATTGGGACTAGATGCAGCCAGGTTCAGCACTCTATAAAACAGAGAGATAGTGCCATTCACTACACATTACACTATAGGTCACTCCAAGACATTGTGCAAGAAGTAATAGCTGAAAAAAAAACTTTATTTAAAACTAGAATTTTGTGCCATAAAAGCCATGTGCTCCCTGCAGTAAGCTGCAACTGCAGGACAAGGTGATGCTTCATTTACCTGAAAGGTTAATGAACAGATCATTTGGGGATTTGGAGACTCAGTGTTTTATCTCTGATGAGTAGCTTGAATCCAGGCCAGGTTGAAAGGGCTGCAGTTCACAGCCATGTGATTAAATTTCTCTGCTGGAGATGGAATGAATTGGTGATCCAGCATCTCCTGAGTATGTCTTTACACTTCACACACCTTTGCTGTGATGAGGGGAATTTTATATTATGACTTTTAGAAATGTGTCATAGACTGTAAGAGTCATTATGTTGATCCCAGTCAGCTTGAATGAAGCTGTATACCCGCCCCTGTATGATCTAACTCAGAGGTTTTTGGAGACAGGGTCAGGAGAACAGCCTGTATTATTTGAAAGTGCTGCCAGATGAACTCACGTTTTGAGAGCAAGTCAGTCTCGGATCTTCCATGAATATTAGATTCCCTATAAACCATGCAATTCAAAGCAGAAAGCAAAATGGCCCCAGGATAACCATATGGGGATCCCAGAATGTTTGCCATGGCAAACTTACCAGGGAGATAATGAGTCTCTAAATCCCTTTGTTTTGCTCCCATCCTGCAAATACTCATGCCAGAAGAAGGTCAGCATTCATATCTCAGTCATGGCCATGAGGTTCTGGTGCATCTCCCTCTCAATCATGGGACCAAAACAATGCCAAGACTGCAAGAAGCATAAGTGGAGAATTGGGATTGGGAGGAAGGGACATATGATACAGAAAGGATGGTAAAAAAAAATGCCATGACTCATGCCTGTTGTCTGGATCTTTCCTAAAAGGAGTGGTTTTAGTCTTAGTCATTGTGTAAAGAGGAAAAACTTGTTGCTTATTTGGGATTCTCAGTCAAAGCGGACCTCACCTGAGCTTTTCTGTGAGCTTGGCAGCCTCTCCATAGCTGTGGCCTATCTTCCACAAGCTTCCTGCAAGCTTCTCCCTTTGAGGGAAGGGATCATATTGATGTTTTTATGGTTTTCTTTGCTATTTTTTGATTCCTCCTCTAATAAATCAGTACTCCCCCTAGTTTTTTGCCTGACTTGGCTGAGGACTGAGAAACAGTCTGACCAGTGCTAATGTAACTGTTCTTACCGATGCTGCTGGTGGTAAAAGTTAAGGGCAGCAGGACTTGATAGTATGGTCTGCCCTGATAAACACAGGACCTATTTTAATCACCCGAAGAGCAAATAGCCACAGCTGGCTTTTTTGATCCCTTTCTCCTGCGCAGCTTCCGCAATGCATGTTTCCTGAGGAGCAGGCATTGCTCTTGCTAGAGTTGGATAAAGTCAAAGTTCACTGCAGCAGTGAATTCTGGCTGGATCCACAGTGTGAGTTCCTTGGGCCCCAGCTATTGCTGCCAGGTTGGTCAAATGCTGCATTCTGTCATCGTGATGGTGGCTTCAGCTGCTCTCTGAGGGACTTAGTGCTCATGGTATGAAGTCAGAGGTCTTCCACGAGGTGTTTTGTGTCTGGGATCCTGTCAAAGACTGGGGAAGGATATTAGCAGTACAGATACAGGCTGGACTCAGTGGTTGGAGTAGCCATGGACAGCATGTTCTCTAACATGGCACACCATCTGTAGAAAACTTATGCATTTGGTCACAGATCTGCTTCTTTCCACACTTGCTCTCTCTCCTTTTACTTTTGCTTGGTTTTGTATTTCCTTTCTTATTTTTTTGTTCACTTCTTTCTTTTTCTCTCCTGCTTTTGTCTCCTTCAAGTCTCCCAGCTCTGAGCTGCTCCATACTCCAACTCCTCCGCCTTTGCCTTTTGCGCGCCGCGCTTTGTCTCCAGAGGTGCAGGCGGTCACATCCGAGTGGATTGCTCTGACTGTGGGAGTGTCTCCCAGCACCACTCCTGCCATAACTCCTCCATTGCCTCCTCCGCCTGAAGCCTCCCTCTCTCACACTGACTATCTCTCGCCTTCTGCTGCAGCCAGCCCTTCCCCTACAGCCAGCCTCCACCATTCTCATCTCTCTGGCTCTTCGACTCCCAGGTCCATTAAATCCCCATTGCCCTCTTCCTCATCCAGACCTCAATCCTCTGCCCACAGTTTCTACCAGGCCACTCCACAAAGCGAAGAAAAGTTTGTTGACTCCCCTCCTCCCAGCGTGACCTACTCTAACTCCCTGCGCTGGGCAGTGGAGAGCCCCGAAAGCATCCTCGCAGAGCAGCGTGACAGCACTGCCAGCCAAGCCTGGCTCCAAAAGACAGGAGAGGGCAGCAGCCACCCCGAGCAGAGTGCTCATGCTGTCCCCAAGATCTCTGTTGAGCGCTGCCTGAAACCGTCCCAACTAGACATGCGTGCGAGCCCAGAAAGGAGACATGTGGGTTCCTCTGAGGACAACCAGTTGTGTCAGGAGCTAATGGCTATTGTTCAGGGAGGTAAAACAGAGAAAAGAGACATGAGGAAAAGTGATCTGGGAAAGTTTCAAAGCGGGGAAAAGAAGGTACTTCTCCTGCATGTGTGTGTGATGCTCTGAATCGCTAATTTTTATTTAACTGGTGGGTTGAGGTTTGTGCTGCTCTGCTGGCATAGCAGAGCCGGTGACTGCCACATGTCATTTTGATGATCCTAAGACATTCCTTCAGGGGTCACCAGTGGCATTCACTTGATAGCAGATCAAACAGTTTTAGAAGAGGGCTCAAGAGCAGTGTAGAGAAAATTACTTTAGGGTAGATAACACAGGACTGACACAATCAATCACATCTAATGAGGTGATTGTCACAGACAGTGGCTATTACCAAATGTTTCAGATGAAAGCCTTACATAGGTCCCACAGAGTAGAATACAAGAAATTTCTTGCTAATCAGAGATTTTAGTGTGCAATCATCTTTGGTTATAGAATTTGTTTGTTTTTATGAAAGCCAAGGACCGAAAAGTATTTTAAACATCAGCCTGGCCCCAAGAATCACGAAACGTGTCCTCTCTTGATCCTGGAGCCTGTGGTTTAATGAACCCTAGTCTGGGATGTGCCTGACTAAGGGAGTCTTGATAGTTATTTATGTATTGATACATAGATACCTATCTTTACATTTCTAAAATTATGTGAAAGGCTCTAGCCACAAATGAGACTTAGACCTAGTGATGCTTCGCCCCTATCCCCCCCCCTCCAGTTTTTAGTTATATGTAGCTATATGTAACAGTTAGAGGAAACACAGAGGGAACTCTCCAGTAGCTTCTACAACATGTCTTCTGCCCTCAGTCTTTGTATAGGATATATACCTTATTTTGCAGCTCTGTGTTACCTTGGAGCCCATTGTGGGGTACAGCCAGCCCACTTACATTACAGCACCCCAATGCGTGGAAGTTTGGGGAATTGGAAATCATAGAATTATAAATCTGTCTTGATGCACTGCACAGCTTCCATGACACACCCCATCTAGCCAACATTACGTAATGAGAAACCAGGGTTTCCAAGATGTCATGGTTCACACTAGGAAAGCTTGTAATTTGATTTCTGCTTGAATCATAACCAGAAGTCTACTGGGAGCTATGTAAAGACTGTACTGTTTACTGTCTAGATATATTTTAGCAGCATTTTTTAGACTTAACCTGCATGTTTGAAACAGAGTGAGGTGATCAGCTCTGACAAACCAACTAGAAACTGCACTTGTCCTTGCATGGAGTTACTGTTGCTGTGTGTGCTTCAGATTTACTGGATAGTAGATGCTCTTATCACTAGCAGTAATGGTGATAAGAGAGTGTGTGCCAAGCTGACCAATTTTTCTTTTCTTCAAAAGACTGCAGACTCAAAAGTATTCTCTTCATCTGCTCCTCTCTCTTCCTCTACCCTCTCTTCCTCTACTGTCACAACACAGCCACCTCCCAGACTTACACGCAGAGTCAATAAGCCACAGGTAATCATCTTTGCTGATTACTCTTCCATTACTTAGACTTGTTTCCATGCCATGCTGTTGTTTTGTCATATGCTTATATAGCCATTCATTGATTACACAGGTGAGAAAATTTTCCTCTAATTTAGAATTTTTATTAAAAAAAAAAATTACTTCCAGGCTGTGTAGAAGGGTAGTTATGGGCAAAATTTTCAACTGCTGCAAATCTACATAGATCAAGTCTAGGTTTCTGCTTGTTTGTACCAGCTGAGGATCTGTTTATCAGTTCCTCCAAAAGATTAACTCGGGGCTTACTTAGTCCTGACCCTGACCTCCTACAGCTTGATTGCATTATAAGGGAGTGTGGTGGCCTTCTTAGTAGGAATGGTGTAGCACAAGAAAATTAGGTTCAGGTATTGTTTAACCACCTGAGATAAGGATTTAGGGTTTGAGCATCTCTGAGCTGGCGATAAGGCATACTCAGCTTGGTATCCACAATGCCAGGGGCCTTCTCTGGTCTTCTCAGGTAGGATTCAGAGGTTCTAAGCTCTACTGCTGAGAGCTACAAACGTTTTTAAAGAGGGATGCAGTAGGGTCTGTGCAGCGTAGCTCAGCCTCAGCACTGGGGTGCCCAGGGTGTGAGAATGAGGCAATGCTTATAGCTGCTGCTGACTCATCAGTCCTTTAAGGCAGCTTCCACAAGATGGCAGTATTTGAAATGGGAAGTTCGTAATTAGCAAAAACTGGACGGAATTTGTAGTGATGGGTGTTGGGGAAGCAACACCTGATGGCTTGATCAGTGAACCAGGCAAGTTGCTCATGCAGGATGAATGTGGGAAGTAGGTGCCAATGTTGCTTACTTTCTTGATTAGATTAAGAGAGAGAGACAGCTTAAACCCTGAAATTTTCCTATTATCTTTCTCCATTTTCTTCCACTTGTCAGCTTGAACAACTTTTTACTGAACAACCACCTCCTGCTTCCCTTTCCCTTTCAGTATCTGTGTCCAATAGAATACATATTCTGCTTCATGCTAAAAATCCATCAAGGTTTCCTGTGTTGGCCTTTCTCCTGAGCTCTGACCTGCTTGGTCCTGCTGGTGTTTGCACTGGATATACACGATACAAAAGAGCAGGAGCAAAGCGCCACCTTTAGGCAAAGATGTTTCTCTCCAGTGGTGATTAGCACACATTCTATTTTGGGTGTTCCACCTGCTTGTAATGAGACCCTGTGGCCTTTCTTTGGAGTCAAAGTCAATATTTATATTTTATATGCCTTGACAATCAGATCATATTGTCAGTGTCAAGTTAAAACTGTGTGATGACATTAGGAGCAGTTTTGACCTCCTTTCCAGCTCTGGGTCTACAGTCGTTTAGGGAGCAGGAGTGGTATTTGTATGTGCAAATGACTTTTCATTATCTGTGTGACCTATACAGAGGCTGATGGTTTCAGCAGAACTGCAAGTAATACCCTGGAGGCTTTTCAGAAATCTGTACCTCTCAGCTGATCTTAATCAAATGAGAAAAGCACTTAGCAGACATGGAAATGAGACATAACGTTTGGGTTTTCCTTCCATTAGTGTCTACCTCTTGTGGTTGAGGTACTTTATGATTTTGAATTTTAGTTTTCTTTCTGATTTTAGAGAACCTCTCCAGCTATGAAATTCTGACCCAGAGTTTTTGCAAGTTTAAGATCCCTTTGGTATAGGACTGGTGTAAGGACTGTGTTCTTTCCTGTTCTATCAAGTAAAAATATGAATTGCATTGGCTCTTTAAACTGTTCTGAGGTTCCCTTTTGTTTGCTTTAGTCCAAACTAAAAAGAATTACCTCACAGCATGTGAAGATATTTCAAGTATAACTTACAGATAACTTGTTTCAATATTCTAGCAAACTATGTTATTAAGGTGTAACATAATCTATCAAATTAATTTATTTCAGGGAACCTTCAGGAATTTTCCAGTCTAATTCCTGTTCTGCTCTGAGATCCTATTAGCACAGTGTGACAGTCAGCAAGTGTGTGACCAGTGCAGTGGCTTTGGCCCTGGGGCTGGACTGCGGCTGTGGGGGGGGAAGGCAGGATTGGCTGCACAAGGGTATCCTGTATCCCCAACAGGAGGGATGTTGGTGGAGACCCATCTGCTCCTTTGCACTTGTTCAAAACCAGTCTGGCAGAGTGGTAATTTCACCTGCTTTTGGCTGGCAGAGAGGAGTGCATATGAGGTGGATTGTCAGACCCTATGTCCTCCATCACAGTCCAACTATCCTTAGCGTGTTCCTTGCTTTGCACCATGTTCAAGGTAAACTTTTACCCCCTCCAGTGGTTTTCTGTTGCTCCACAGATTGAGCATGGCAGTGTTTCTGCTGAGTGCTTGCTGTCCAAGGCAGAGCTGCCCAGCCTGCAGCAGGCATTGGTACCTGCTTCCCAAGGGAAATGCATTTTTCTGCTGGTAGACACAGCCTTCAACTTCTGATCCAGGGTCCGGGGAGTCTTTCCACTGACTATGACAGCCTTCAGGTCAGGCTGCCCCACTCTGCAGTCTTTTCAGTGTCCTTTGTGAGAGCTCTTCAGCCAGATTTCCATTTGCTTTCACCAGAGCTGGGCTTGGTGTGTGCAGGGTTTTTCCTTTTGTTTTGCCTGGACTGGGGAGGCCTCCCTGCTCTTGGTTCTTCACTGACATGGGGGAGCATTACTGCTGATGAGTGTACTCTTCTGAGGGAACACCAGTTTGTCTGTCTGTCTTGTGTGTCTGTTAGTCTGTTGTGTTAGCTTTGTCTCTGCTCATGTAGCTCTTTAACTCCCACCTGAAATGGATGGAAGGCACGTGACCAAGAGCTGCAGTGGATAGATGCACTGATGACACTGAACTTCACTAGGAGCAGGGAGAGCACTGTTCTGCAGTCCTAGCATCTCTCTTCCTAACATTTAAAACTTGCTTTAGGGCTTTTCTAGGCTCTAACTGTAGAACCTTTTTCTTGTAATTTTACAAACTTGTGATGCTCTTTAGATCCATCCCCAGAGTCCATCCTCCAGATCCATCCATTAACATGCGGGGAGCTGGGGAGCACTAATTACTTTGACAGTGCAAGGATTGGGAAGGGTAGTTCTGCAGAAAACCTCCAAGATGCAAAACCAGGAGTAATTGCCCATTTTCCATCTGCATTCACAAAATGCTGTGCTGCATTAGCTCTTTCAGAGAGCCGAGAAGGTGCCACCATCTGAGGTGGAAACACTGGCCAGCTGTACTTTAGGACTGCATATCGATATACACAGTCTGTAGACATGGAGACATAGAGACTTAAGTACTTGTTTAAGTTTATTCACTTAGTAAAGATAAAAAAGAATGAA
>VZTN01024046.1:0-12779 GCA_013400515.1 Erpornis zantholeuca
GCCAGAATTACTTAGGTTGTACTACAATGCTGCAATATCGCTGGTGAACAGCAGAGGCCAGTGCTTATATATTCAGCTATTGAAAGCAGGGTGAATTTGTGTGCTTGAGCTATATGAGCTGTGATTGGCATCGAAAAACTTACTTGTTCTCGAGATAAATACACCTGAACACCATACACTTCACCAGCCTAAAGAGAGTCAATCTAAACACCAACAAGTTGCTGATTTCCATAAGAAAGTAGTTGCATGAGGATTTGGTATTACAGCACACTTGCTGTAATTTGAAATCACCCTGTAGGAAAAAGCAGTAACTCAGGACATACAATTGGATAACGAGTGCAAGTATGGTTTTAAGCAAGGCCTATGGAGAATTGCAGGACTACAAACACAGCAAAACTCTGAGGGCAAACATAAGGAGAACTTTTTATTGCTGGAATGTTAGTTATACAGCACAGTACAAACTCCATTAGATGCCTTTTTTCCTAACGTGCTTGGTTGGTGCTTCAGCTAAGCAAGAGGTAGATGTATTTACTATGCTAGAGCTTGTTCTTTTATATGTGGATACAAANTATGCTAGAGCTTGTTCTTTTATATGGGGATACAAATGTAAAAATACTTTGCATGTTCAGTCATTTATAGAATCATAGCATTATAGAGTGGTTTGGATTGGAAGGGGCCTTGAATATCATCTAGTTCCAACCCCTTGCCTTAGGCTAGACCAGTTTGCTCAAAGCCTCATCTTGAGTTGATGTTGGAATTTTCTTTGTATTCTTTGTGCTACTGGATTATATTTACTAATGAAAATTCTGATTTTTGCCTATTTCTGAACAAAAATTATTGCCTATGAGCTGTTTAAGAAAGCCAAACCCCTGCATGAGGATACCTGGCTTTTAATAAATAACACTCCCAAATTCTATGTTATGCACCCTACTCTTCCTATGTTAGATACAGGTTTGTTTGCAGGAGTACACATGCACTTAATTAGTGGTTATGGCAGCACTACCACACTGAGGATATATTTGCCCACTAGGAGAGCCAATATGAAGAAAGTATTGTCATTCAAAATTTATTCACAGGATTAAAATGCAACCAGGGACATGGTCATGGCACCAAGTCTGCCAGTGTTCAAAAGGAATTTGGACAAAGCTTTCAGGCACATGGTGTGGTTTTTGGGTTTGTCCTGTGCAGATCCGGGAATTAGACTGGAACTGGACATAGCATATATTATGATTGTACAAGGTGCTGTGTCACATGAGATTGAAAATTAGCATAGGGTGAGATGATTGAAGAAAGCAAGCCTTTTAAATGAGTTTAAACTATAATAATAATGATAACAATAAAAACAAAAAACCAGAGAGAACAGGCATATCTCTCTTTGGACAACCCTGGAAGAGCCTAACAAAGCTGCAGGGATTGGAGACTGTCCACTGTCATGTTGAAAGAGTATGTGAAGGAGAGATGTTTCCTAGTGTTAGCATGGGAAACTTACGTACCTAAGCAATGTTGCACAACAACAGATTTTATTCCCCTTGTGGGCTTTTTCCATTTTAATGTTTATAATACTGCTATGTGGAGTTGTCTGAGCATCTGAAAATTTTCAGGTAATGGTGTCTTTGTTCCATTAATCAGCTTGGAGTCAAGTGCTGTTAGGCTAATGATTTCATGTTCAGAGAGATTCCCAAAGCACATGATAAATACACATATTCATAGTAGTACATTGCACCATAATAATGGCACTGGAACTGAATGCTCCTACACATCATATCAGACACAGTCCATGTCATGGCATGCACCAAAAATGAAATGGAAGGTCTATATAAAACCTGTGCTGTGTATTCAGCTTGTCCTTAACTCATTTTCAGTAGCAGCATTATTAGGGAGTGGTGCTTTTTATGTGTTAAATGACTGCCCATTAACTTATCACTGAATAAGGAGGTGATAAAGCATTCTTACTGCTATATTAGAGTGAGTATTCTGTTGTTTCATAAGAAGTCATACTAGGTGCTATCATTTGGGTTTTTTTCCAGTGCCCATTTTATATCCCCACATATATAGTAAAGCTATTGAGTTTCACAGTGCTGAAATGTGTTTGCTGTGATTTTGGAGCATTGGAGATTAGAACAGACTCTCTACACCCTTCAGTAATCTCCACACTGTCTGGGGAGGCTGAGACTTAAAGCTGCAGATATCAGCCGAGGATGGAGGCTGAAGCAGAAGATGATCATAGGACTCTTGGATTCCTCCTCTTTCTCCATTGCCCACTGCAATCTTCTCTCTCATCCATTACCCTCCTGGAACTCAGACCTCATGTGATTGGCAGCAATGCTGTGCTTTGGCTGTTATGGAAATGTCAAGAACAGGAGGTGCTTCCATGCTGTGTGCCTTCCTACTGCCAGATCAGAGAGCCCATCTTGAGTGCTCTGAGGAGACAGTAGGAGGGAGGGGGAAAAGGCAGAAATCCAGTGGCTCTGGGTGCTGCAGAATGAGGCTAAGTCATGGAGGAAGGGCGTATGATAGTCTGAGAAAATCACAATACTACAGTATTTTGGTTTTCAGTATTTAGAATTGGCCTGTGGATTTCCTAGGCAGTTGCAGTCATGGCTGTGCTCAATGAATGCTTTTCTGCTGGTCGAGCAAAGCTCTAAGTCAGCGTCACAGTGTGCAAAGAGGGTGACTGGGGACTCACCACATGGAAATTCATTTCTGCCCTCTTCCCCAGCTCTGGATGATACAACTCTTGTGGTTGCATTGATGGACCCCAAGTAATTAATGGTAGGAAAAGATTCTCAGATCTTTTTGTTCTGTCTTTAGGTGTTACATCTCTCTGGCACAGGCCCTGGGCATGAGTATGGGTGGTGCACCAGCAGGACCTGCTGGGACAGGGAAAACAGAAACAACTAAAGACATGGGCAAATGCCTGGGAAAGTATGTTGTTGTTTTCAATTGTTCAGACCAAATGGACTACAGAGGACTTGGTCGTATTTATAAAGGTAAGAAAGTATCTCCTTTGTTCATTTTAGAGTCATAAACTTTAGTCCCTTCAATAGTGAGTTAGCAATGATTTGGAGGGCATTTTCATCTCCATTTCCTCTTCTTTCCAGGCACTCATCAATTTTACCTGATATTTGATTTTATTTGATTTTCCCTTTTTTATCCCCGTACACTTTCCAGTATTTTTTTCTGTTTAAATATTATTGGATGGTGTTTCCTATCTATGCCTACTTTTCTTTTTCCCTTTTAATCCTCTCTATTTTTTGATTTTTTTTTTTTTTAATGCCTCTATCCCACCCATCGCTTGTGGAGAGGATTTATATTTATTATTTGCCATTTTTGTGTTGAACAAGACAATCAAATGTGAAGCTTAATGAAGTTGTGCAAGGCAGGGAAATATGCAAAATGTTGCAGTGTCTTATTGCAAACTCTGGGACTCTTTTGAAACCAGGAAAATGAGACAGTTCTCAAACTCTGATAACTCTTCATGATAAGTAAAGCTTTGAATTTACTTTTACAAAGAGTGATCAGTGATCTCAAATGTGTAGACTCCATTGTAATGGTCTGTTTTCTTGTGTAAGGCTGCATTTATATGTGGACAGAATACCACCATCTTCTGTGAGTGGTGGGCTTTTAACCCTAACATAAGGTATCATAAACAAAATTTTCATGGTTGTGATATCTCCTGAAGGCTAAAATATAACCTGGGGATAATACTTAGTTTTAATTAAGAAGCCAGCAAAGCTGGCCATGAGTTTTTAAACAGAGGAACATTTCTGAGCTAGAAACTGAACCACCTCTGCATGTGAATACCTAAAGTAAAGGTCCCAAGTTTCTCAAAGCACCTGTTGTAACCCCCACAGCTTTGGGCCAACTTTCGATTGCACATCTTTTATCATGTGTGCAGAACTTTAGTGTCAGAGGTTTGTTTTGTGCACTGGTGTTAGAAGAGGTCTGGGATATCTGAATATGCTCATAATGCCAATCTATTGGGCCTCTGCTGTACCTGCAGTCATCAGTCTGTAGGGGAAATGTCAGCCTTTGTTTCTCCTTGCAGTGGCTTTGTCTTTGATCTCACCAAGCTCTTGTCTTCTGCTCTACTCCTCCTGTGAGAATGTTTGTATCTCCTTATGTTCACTTCTTTCTAATAAACTGTTTGTGACTTGTATCAGTTCAGACACCTAGTTTTGTATCCTTACTTTTTTTCTGTCTTCTTATCTTGAGCACTTTGGTAACTTACCCTTTCCCATTTCAGATTGAGGCAACAGTGATAACTGCAGCTTGTTATTGATTTCTTTTATTAAAACCAGACACAATTTCTGTGTCTAAAAGCACAGGGCACAGAGTTTTAGGGCTCGGCTTTCTTCTGCTGTTGTTTGTCAATAAACTGACCATTTTCCAAGTAGTATTGTCATCATATGCTACGGAAGCAAAGTAATGCTGTGTAGTGTGTCCTTCTTCTCTGGCTGCCTCATTTAATGGCATGCTGGTGTTCAATATGAGCTAGAAAAAATTAGAACTCATCTAATTGCTGCTCAAGCAACCATGATGCCTGTGACTGCTTATCTCAGTAAATTTGCAAGTGGGGTCGTAGCTTGCTTCTCAGAGAATTTGCCTGAGAATTAGGTAATAGATCCAGCTGAATAGAGCCTGAATAGGGTGGGTTTTCAGCATTCATCAGGCTGTTGTGTGTCTCGGAGTAAAAGTAAGATTTTGCTCTTACATAAGTCATTGATGCTTTCTTTTGTGAAGGGACATTAGAAGTCAGTTGTTTTGGACTTAGTGTCACTACTTGAAAGGGCTTGGCTTGCAATCACCTTTTTTATGTCTTTAAAATATCTGCTATTTCTTGAAGAGTCGACATACTGAAGTTAGGGAAGGAAATGACCTCTTTTTGATTTAATATAAAGAACAAAGTGAGTTCAGACAAAGATTCTTTACTGCAAATAAGGTCTTTAATGGAAAAAAAAAGGGTAATTCTTCTCAGCTGTAGAAGCACTTTCATGCAGGCTGATAAGAAAGTTCTCATGAAACACACTACATATTTCAGTGAACACAACAGGAAATTTTTCAGAATTCCACGTCTGTGATAGGTGCTCCATCACCAGTGTTCCCACACCTAAAATTTTCACTTTCTCTGGTGCTGTGGGTCAAGTCATTAGCAGGTTTAGCAGTGAGGAGAAAAGAGGCAGAAAGAGGTGGTGTCCTGTCTGCAGGCATGTTTACAGATTTCTTCTGTAAAGATAAGAAGTTTGTTCTTCAGAAAAAAGAAATAGAAAAATATGACATCACTGATACAGCATATATTGTATACTATAAAATTATGATTTGAAATTCTTCTGGTTGTGTCAGAGTTGAGGTTTGGTCTTCCTGTTTCCCTGTTCCCGTCTCTTTTGTTTTTCTTTGTGACTCAAAACATTCATAGGCAGATGATCTAATTGATATGTTCAAGTCCTGGACTTTCATCTTTGATAGTTTTGTTTTTCAAATTTGAACCAAAATGTAGGTTCAGATACAACTTGTCACCTCAACTGGACCAGAGGTAACCTGAGAAAGTACAAGGGATGCAAGTGGGAAGATGAGTTTTTCAAGTTTTCTGTTTCAAATTCAGTGTTGAAATTGCCCATGAATAGCACACCATGATACTTCATCACCGTTCCTGAAAAGTGTTGGTGGATACCCTTTAGAAAACCTTTTGTCTGTGGTTGCTAGTAAATGGGTATAAAAGTTGTGTTTCCTTTGGTTCTGTTTCCTATAGTTACAGTCAAATGATTCCAGTCTTATCTGAAGTAACTTTTTGTGATTTGGTATTTAATGCAATATTTAACAAAAGATTTTATAGTTATCTTAATTCAGAAGGTCTGAATTAAGGTCTGACACAAATTTTTTCTGTAAATTTTTTCAGGACCAATTCAATTATTACTTTTTAGTTTGCTGCTTCTGGGTTGCACTTTGGCTAGACAGAGCTTTATTTCAGTGACATTTCCATTGAATTATGTCACTATAGCTCTACTCCTGTGTAAAATCTGGGGCAAAAAAACATGGAAAAATACATAGAAAGAGACATGGCACTGCATTGCAGATATGCATTTTATAGTCTGAATGGCTAGTAGCTATTCTGTGAGATTCTTACATCATGTGAGAAACAGCTTTGTAGGATATCTGTACTGATTGGGGCAGGGGTGTTGCCACGTGTTTTAGATATAATTAAAGATCTCTTTAATCCTGTCCTTTATTTTCTGCTTTTGCTCCATTTCTGTATTTGATAACCATAATATATTCAGCATGGGAACAGAATTTCATTCACAATATGACAAAATTACATTGTCTCTGAGATGTTTTGGAGCAGAGAGTTTGCTTCCTGTCTGTTTACTTGTGCGTGTGATTTTAGCATACATGTGTATTTTCTTTCCTTTCTCTTTTTAAGTACCATCAGAAAAAAATAATTTAGGAAGAACTGAATTTATTCAAAGCTGTGGGATATTGGCTTGCCTGAGAATGAGGTTTCCTAATTCCATGCAGCAGGTGGCATTACAGAACAAGTGAATTTTTTTTTCCTTTCCTAGAGAAAAATTATTTGGTCAGAGCTGAACCTCACCACTCTATTGAGAAATTAATTTCAAAACCCTTTAAGATACAGACAGCAAGTGTAAGAGACAATATTATATGGAACTAAGTTCTTAGTTAAATAATATAAATTTTATTTATCATCCATAATTTAGAGCTTTTCCTTGTTGTATCCCAAAGAGTAGATATTTATGTTTAATAAACAAAGCAGAAAACCCCCATGTTTTTGAGTTTCTTTTTAGGATGGATCCTAGGAGTCAAGTAACATATGTAAGAAAAGGGGAAAAATGCATTTGAAAAATCTCCACAATAATAATTTTTATCAGGGAGCAGCAAGAATGGGCAGCTCCGTAGGGAAAGACGAGCCAGGAGCCCAGGGTGACCAGCACAGAGGCAGGGGCAGGGACTTCCAGGGACTGACCAGGCCACAGTCCCACAGTGCCTAAGCAGGGCAGGTTGTTGACAGCTTGTTTCCATCAGCAATCTGGTGACCATCAGACAGTGTGAAATGACCAGCTGGATACAGGGTCCATCTAGGAAGTTCAGTCAGAAACAGCAGGAGGCAGGAGTGGGGGTAAGACTGTGAAGCTGTGGGCTCCTCCAGGAAGTTAATTCAACAATTCAGGATAACAGGAGGTGGGACTGTGCACAGCCCTGCACACAATACAGTTCAGACCTGCCTGAGCTGCAATGGAGCTCCTGGACTGGAGGACAGAGTGTGGATAGAAGCCTCAGGAACGGCTATTGAGGGCATCCAGGGCCCAGATATTCCTCACAAATGGAGGGGAACAACAGTTAACGGAGTCACTGCCACACCAATGAAGTCAAGAAACATTCTTCATTTGTATTCAAAGACAGTAGGATTGAGTAATTCATGTTCTAAATTTGGTAACTGTCTATAGAATTACTTTAATCTTTGTATCATTATGGAATTGTGGTATTTGCATATATTCCACTTGCTTTTAATTTTTTTAATTAAGTCCATGTAACTTTTCATTCTCTTCAAATTATCTTCCTTTGGAGTATGTTTTTTCTTTATAATATCACAGAAATTAATTAGAAGCAGTTTGGGGAAGGATTACATATGGAATTGAGATAAGTTTCATGGGACATCTGCACTATTGCCTAGACTGAATCAAGTCTTAAGAAGCCAATTTTGGTTGTACTACCACTGATTTTGATTTGGTTTGACTCCTCTAGTTTTGTTCTTCCAAAACTACATGGTTAAAAAAGACCAATTGATGCAACATTATTAAAAGAATTGTTTAATTGGCATGAAAAAAAGAATAAAAAATGAATGTCAGAAAAGATACATAAAAGCAGCCTTAAGGAGGTTTGGAGTAAGCTGGGAGTTTCTAGAGGAACATTTTAAAGGGTCAGAGAAGATCAGACAAGGAAAAGTAGAGGGAAGGGAAGTAGCATATTATGAGAAGAACAGGCTGAGCAAAGGCAAGAGAAGGAAAAAAAATGAAAGAGAAAACAAGATGAAGTGAAAAAATACATCTTCATAGTATTATTATTGATTTTTGAATACTTTCTCTTGAACTAACTAAAGTTCTTAAGGAATTAACTTTACACATAAACCACCCATAGATTTATTTTTCCAGTGCTATAGACATTGCCATATAAAGTGTGGGGGCTCGGGGGAGCTCTGAGTGTGGTTATTCAGCATTATAAACACACAAATGCCTTTTCTTGGACATGTGCTTTATTTCTGCATTTAGCACTGCCTTCAAACTGCTTAAGCCAAGCTGAGCTCCAGCAGTCCAGTGGAGTGAATTAAACACTTCTGAACATTTGTAGGCATGGACCCAGGCAGTAGGAAATACTAGTCCAGTGTGGTCTTTGGGAAGGGAGAGATGGCATCCATGAAGCTCATGCATAGACTTACAAGCCTTTGTCTCCTGTGAAATGGGTGTGGAAGAGCAGGTGATTACCTGGCTACCTTTAGATATTTCCCACTATGGCTTTGGAATGCTGCCACTGTAGACTCTCCTATTTCAATCCTGTTAGCATGATACAGAAGAAGGAGTACTTGACTCTCCCAAAAGCCAGTAATTTCATTATATTTGTGGGTACTACAAGTCTGTTTAGAACTCCATGGTCTGTTCCAAATAACAATTCTAAGTGTGACATCAGATTCTTTCCACTCTCTTGAACAGGAGGATGTTAATCTCTAGTAATTTTTTACCTATGAATTAATTGTTATAAAAATGCTACAATGCTTCTTCTGTAATGATCTCTGTTTGGTTTTGTGCTGTACATTCAGGTAGGTGTTTCTCATGCTTGTCTTTGATAACTACACCCCCTGCATAGATGAGTTTCCATGATATATGCACATTTATGGAACTATATATGGTACCATATACAGTATTATTGAACATTTCTTGCCCACTGGTTGCTATAGAAGTCTAGGATTCTTTGTAAAGAAGTTTATGAATCTTTCATTCAAGGGGTGATACTTTTTCTGGGTGTCATTAATACACAGCCCAATTTATTTTGAGTTTTTACTTTTCATTTTACTCTGTGTTCATGTTCTCTGTTCTTCTAGTGTTACACTAAGTCTTCTAGAACATGCTCTATTTTGTATATAAATTACTCTTGTTTGATCTGATATTTTAACAGAATATTTTCCTTTTTGCTCTTAGGTTTAGCTCAGTCGGGTGCATGGGGTTGCTTTGATGAATTTAATCGCATTGAACTTCCAGTTTTATCAGTGGCTGCTCAGCAGATACATATTGTACTTCAGTGTAAGAAAAAAAAGAAATCTCAGTTCACTTTCACTGATGGTGACGTTGTTGACATGGACAGAGAATTTGGAATATTTCTGACTATGGTATGTCTGCAAATACATGTAAATGGCATCATTGTGAAAAATCTTTCCTGTTTCATTTCCTATTGAAATTTTGCTGCGGAAATAATGGAACTTCCTGTTAGAAAATAGTTAATGAAACTTGGACAATAATCTGGTAATATCACTATGATATAATTTTCTCTTGTCCACATTTTTTAACAGGATCTTAGGACTTGAGGTATGCATTTATCATTAACTATGTATTTTAAGGTCTTTTTTAGTTGAATATTTGACAGATTGAGATAAGTCTTAACCCCCTCATCCTTTTAGTCAAAGTCTGTCAAAATAAACCAGAAGTAATTGACCACTGCAAGGACTACTGTAGTTGATCTGGTCACTATTTTACCACCTGTGAAGAACTTTTGACCACAGTCCTAGAAGACAGCACAAAGGAAACCACCCTCACTATGGTTCACTGGCCTCCCGAAGGGTTATCTTTGGTGCCTGTGGACTGTTTCTAGCAGTGCAGGAGGCAAAGCAGCAGGAAAGTATAAGAATACCTTAAAATCATCTTTATATCTCTCCCTTTTTAGGTACCTACATACCCACCACTCAAAATGAAAGCCTCTGTCTTCATTTGAGGGGGTCCGGCCTTTGGAAAAGTCTTAATGTTATCACTGTAATATGAAAAAGAGAGAAAATAAGTGCCATACAAATGCCAGGGAGAAGACAGTTTGGAAAGAGCTGAAAGAGATTAAGAGGTTATCACTGCACAGCTAGTGACTACAGTTGTCACAACTGAGTCATGCAGTACTCATATGAATGACTTAGACATCTTCAGTTAAAGGTCAGATCCATTAGTTTAAATTATACTCGGTAATGGCTTGCACTGCTTGACTGACTTTGCACTGAAATGGTCTGGGAATGCTCACAGGGGACAGTAACCTCCAGCATGGGAACACTGTCAAGATTGTGGGGAAGTAACCATTTAAAAGAGCTCCAGCAAGATCTGTAAGTGGCTGTCTGTCTATATCTATGAGTCTTGGACATCTCCAAATAATCTGTATGGTACCCCATACTTCATGAACTGCAGTATTGAGGCAACTCTGTACTGATGTGTAATTGTGACATGCTCAGGTTATCCTTTGTAATCTCGCATGTGCTCCTGATTATCTGAATGATAATCAGAAAAGATAAAACTTCCTATCCTGCCAGAATTATGTATTGTTTGGGTTTATAAATTGCATTTTCAGAACCCTGGCTATGCAGGACGACAGGAACTTCCTGAAAATCTGAAGATTCAGTTTCGCACGGTTGCCATGATGGTGCCTGACCGCAGCATTATCATGCGAGTCAAGCTGGCAAGTGCTGGTTTCCGAGACAACCGAGTCCTTAGTCAAAAATTCTATACACTCTACAAACTCTGTGAAGAGCAGTTATCTAAACAGGTAAAATAAATATTTGTCCAAGTGTAAGCTGTCACTGGAAGGATATGGAGATAATATACTTTCATAGAATATATAATTATTTTTACACTCATGAGGCTATACATATTTTAGTGTTTTCAATTTCAAGTTGCAGAAACAGAGTCTGAAATGATCATGTTGGGTTTTTTTTCCACGGTAAATTGAGTAGTATAGGAAGTTTGATTTGTGATTCTTAAACAGAGTGCAGTTACTGGAAAAGTTATGAGGAGCAGTGGATATTGCTGTGGTGAAATTGTAGAGGACACATTTTTCAGTGTCTTCACTTATGAAGGCCAGATCTATTTCAGAGGCAGTGTAAGAATTGTAAATAACTACAGAGCGTTTACAAGGCTTTGTCTTGCTGAGTGCTACTAGAAACAAAAAAACTGCTATTCCATTTAGGATGGAGTGTTTAAGTAGAAACAAAAATGGTTCTTGCCTTTTGAATGCCCTGTGCTGGCTGTCCACTAGAGGGTCTCAGTGAGGAATCATATGAACAGTAGATAAATTGTGGCTCAAATGCCTGCTTTGCTTGAATAGTGATGAACCTGGTCTAATTGACTACAGTCTCTATTATATAATTTCAGTTCTCTACCACATATTTATTAGTGCCTGGCCTTTGTGAGACTAAGTTTTCTTATTGCCTCAGTTTGTGTGGTCATTTTTTTTCCAGGATATGATTCGTTCCTTCAATGTGAAAAAGGCATATAAGCAGGCATCAGAAATTTGACCTTCTACCTCTGCAAAAGTGCTTTGCTTGTTTTATGCTGTCACAGATGCTGGAACTGGTTCACCCATGTTCACTGTAGTTAAAAATTTAATGCACACACCCAAACAAAGCTTAACTGTGTACAAAACTTATTTTAACTATCTTAAGAGTGTACAATATTTTATACACAACAATTACTGCATCTGCACAATGACTGCAGAATTTCTCTGTGTAGTTTGGTAATTCCTTCAGCAGAAATTGCCCTGCAGCCTCTGAGGTAGCAAGATTCTCCATTTATCATGTTAATCAACATACTGAAGCATATAAGCAAGGCTCATCAGTTGGTCTAGCGATCATAGGAACCACCTGGAGGACTCTGTGAAACTGTCTGAAATTCCCACCTGGAAAACTCCTGTGCCAGTTAATAAAATGCTTTGTTGTGAAGGCAGGTAGCTCAATCACCTTGTTTCAGAGCAGTCCTTTGCCTCATATATGCTGCTGCTAGCAAGGGAGTTCCTTGATATTTATGAAAATTAATGACCAAGTACTCTGGGTTTGCACATGGGCACAGGCCTTACACTCAGCTACACCACAATTTTATATCTGCATCTCAGGCTTGTATCTCTCTTATAACTTAAATTCTGTAGTTCTTACTATGTAAGCCGTTATGTCGGCGGGGAACAGTCTTCCATGCATATTTCTAATTTCTTCAGGACCACCTAATGTTTCTACAATATCCATCAGGGAAGCCTGCTATGGTGATCTTTCTTCTAACCATTTATATCATGTATCATATCGTGGATCACTATACTTGGTAGCATGGAAGCACAGCTTTCTGGTAGCTCATGGTAGTAGGCTAGTTTGTCCTGCCTGTGCCTGTGAGCAGCCCTTTGGACAGTCCTGCTCCTGTATAAATCCATTATATACAGTTATAAAATCAGAGAAAAACTGATTTTTTTTTTCCTCTGGGACTTCTGGAGGTGAACAGGTGCTATACCTCTTCTCAAACTAGAGAAGCTAGATCAGGTGGCTCAGCACCTTGTCTAGATGAGCTTTAAATATCTCCAAGGATAAACACTGCACAGCCTCTTTGGTCAAGCTGTTGAAGTGATTGACCATCTTGTCTAGTCACCATTTTGTCTGTGAGGATGTTATTGGAGACAGTGTTGAAATCTCCCGGAATGGCTCTGCCCTGCTGTGTTGCCCTTCCAGGAGATATTGGGGTGTGTCAAGCCCCTGTTGAGGATCAGGG
>VZTN01024067.1:0-10005 GCA_013400515.1 Erpornis zantholeuca
CAAAGTGAACAAAAGCCATGCATATTTTGAACATACACTTTATCATGAAGCATCTAAAATTTCATATCAAACCATAGACCCACACGTTTTATTTGCACACAAAGGAATTTCTATATTGACTAATTTTTTCTTGGGTCTTTATATGAAAAGTAGTATATAAAACATACGTGTCATGTTTCATAAAATATTTGGAAAGTACATAGAAAGTGAGTTTTTTTGACTCTTAAACTGCTATTCAATTGCTAAAACCCTGGTTTAGAAAGGGGACTATAATTTTACATGAGTTTTCAGTGACTTACAAATTTATTTAACTAAATGATGATTCCCTTAAATATCACAGATGAAGAAGGACTATCTTCCAAACTTTAAAGTGTCATTTAAGAATGTCTACCAGTTCTATATGCCCTAATTTTGTTGTTTTGAAATGGGATTTACAATGCTTAAGCACATTTGATAATGCAGAAGTGAGTACATCAAAACAATGTCAGAATTTAGCACTTAGTCAAAAACTATACAAACATTTATTTGGGCTCCTCTCACTGTTATTCATTATTTTGGTGTTTCTGAATTTTTTTCTGCAGGAACAATCATGTGGCACTGATGAATCTTCAGTAGGATTGTTGAATCATCACCTATTTTTTTTTCCCCTTTGTTTTTGGCTAGCATTTCTCCCTGTCTACAAATAAGGATAGAAAATAGATCAAGAGGTAAATCTAAAGGAAATGTAGTAAAAAAAATCAGCCTGAGAATATGCAGCTATTGAAAGACTTCTAATTTCATTTTATTTTAGCCATCTTGCAATGACCTCATGCCAATGTTAAGAAAAGGCATTGTACTATAAAAAGTGTGACATGATGATTGTCTCCATTATATGCATGCATAATGAATTTTCCAACTTTTCAGCTAATGAACTCAAGATGCACGTGTGGGAGAGCAGTAGGGAGAGCCATTATGGTTGCTTTTAGTTGTTTTTTTCCCTCACTTGGGGATCAGATCTATGGATTTTCTTCATTCTGTGATAATTACTGTCAGATAACAAAATATACTTATGTTCACAATTACATTTTTAAAAAAAAACCTCCAGTTGCCAAAACATGTAAGTGTCACATATTAAACAAAATAATGTGTTGAAATCTTAACAGTAAAAAAATCAAGAAAGCAATTGGATACAAAATCAGTTACTGAGTGTTTTAAAAGGGGAAAAAGTCAGATATCAAGGTTCCATTTCACAAACAGGGAAAAAAAAAAGGCTAACCAAAGACATGAAAACTCTCATAATCTACCTGGGGAGGAGATAAAGATAATTCTGAATACTACTGAATGTTCTATTAGAGGTTAAGTAGGCTGGCCCACTGCAGCAGCCCATGATTGCAGTGGTCAGAACAATGACTGAAGGACAGAGGCACTGAATCCTTTAATATGCAATGAATGCCATAGATGAATTGATTGCATTATTTTTATTACTGAATGAATATAATGAAAATCAAAGTATCTGAATATTTAATTCCTAATTAGAAAATTCTCTCCTGTTTGAGGAGAAACATCTGATCCAAAGGAAGTAAAATTATACTTTTGCTTGCCCGCAGTTTCCTAATCTTATGTTCGTTATGGAACAACTAGGTTATGTGGTATAAAAACAGTCAGAAGACTGAATGTCCTTATGCCAGGGGGAACTTCATTTCCTCTAGTGAATATTCAGTTGACAGCACTATTGTGACAGCATTTGTTCTGGACTGCCTCTGTAACAGCCCATCACGAGCAGATGATGGAGTTCACTTTCATGGTGTATGAGACAGAAAAGAGATTGCTGTGCATTTCAGGAGTTGTTTTCAAAAGAGAAACGGCCTGTGCTTTCTTCAGTACTTCATGTATTTTTACAGCAAAGTCTAATGCAGGATTCAGTGACTGAGAGTTCTGCATGATTTTATAGAGTCCCAAATCCTAATACTGCTTCTAGAGAAGTCTGTTATTATCCCGAGACATGAAAAGACTTTCCTTAAAGGGTAGTCTGAAATGGCTAGGGTAACTTTTGAAAAGTGAGAATGAGACGCCCACCAGAGATCAAAATATTTATTCCCACTGAATTTTTTATTCAAAATGACCACAATATAGACAGGTAAAAGCTACACTCTGAAAACATAAAGGAAGAAAACTCATTAGGGACTTTCTTGTCACTGAATAGACTGATCATCTTATGAGGATGCTTCCTCTTTGCAATAATCACACTGACATCCCCAAATATCCTGCCACCTTGCAAGATTATTTTCATTTTGGGTTTTTTTTGAGAAATTCAAACAGCCTGGCAAAATCTGCCAATTCAGTCAAGTACTGTCTCTCAAAGAAAATGTAAAGAAAATAATTACAGAGAATTATTGCAATAGAAAGGTTGTGGGATACTGTTAATAACTGTTTATGTAAACTAAACAAAAAAACAGGGTTGCACTTCAGTGTATAAATTGCAGTCAGTAGCTCACATAGCTCTTACATGCCGTACAAAAAAAGCAATAAAGATGAAGGGAAAGAGAAGCACATATAATTTTGAATTTTCCAACTGAGGAACTCGTGTCTTTGACTTTCAAATGTGATGAGCTTTGATAGGCTCTGTGTACTTCATCCCACCTGCAGTTTCTTGGATTCACGCCTTGATTTGTGTCAACTGATTCACTGACTTTTTATGAAGGTGTTCAAATATGCAGTAGCTTAATTAACTACCCAAGATTTCTGTCTCATTATGTGAGACAGAAAAGCCCACTAAGCTGCCATTGAACAGCAGTCATTACTTCAGAGCTCCTGTACTTCTGTGCATGAGGGCAAGGATGGTGATTGATTTATCACTATTTTAATGGATACTTGACCTGTGAGTCAATACAAATGTTCCACTCGGTGGTGGCAGAGGGCAAGTGATCCAATTATGTGAACACAGTGGGCTAATAAAGGTGCTCTGTCTTTTGCTGATTTCCTGAGAGAGTTGTTAAAATCTTCTGTTGTTTCATATTTAGTAAAATTACCAGTTAAGAAAACTTAAACTTGAAATACTGTGGTAAAAAAACCCCAAAACCCAAACAACTAATAGCTTAAAATAATTCCACCATTTCTTAAGTGCTCTTGACGTGAAGTTTTTTTCATTTTTGTCAAGATGTTAAACTCATTGAACCATTTGAACCATTGAACATGATTTAAAGATGTTACAGCTTAAACCATGCAGATTAAATAAAAACTTTGTCTTTCTACAAAACAAAACCAAAACTAAATTAAACTAAGGAGAAGTAAGCAACTGTCTGTGTGAACAAGATGAACTCTCACGGAACAGAGTGAGGCTGACTGGTTTCCCAAATATTTCTGATTGTTGTCTTAAAAACAGGAAGAATTTGCTTTCTTCCAGTTCTGTGCTAGGTCCAGTAGTTTATCTGCCGTTCTTTGATTGCCTGTGTCAAGAAGCTGTTGAAAGTGCACTTCAGGAACCTCCTGAATTACTTGTGTCCTCTTGTGTTGTCCCTCCAGCATACACTGGGCCAAGTCAATTCTCCCTAGAAGACCAGGGCCTGTGAATGTGAAGTTGTCAGAAGAGGGCATCATTTGCTTCCTCTTTATTAATATAATATGTGGCAGGCACCTATCACAATATTTCCCACTTTTGGTGTGCACACTAATTTGGTTGGCCCATCACCCAAACAAAGAATGCCATAAATCCTGCTCTCCTACATGAAAGGCAGCCCTCCCTTTTTATTTCCCTAAGAAATTCACTAAGAATCTGCCTCTCTCCATGGTAGTAGTCCAGCTGTTTAAGTCCTTTGTGTTTACAGAATCCCCCTTACTTTGTTTGCCAGCTTGGTGTGTAGCTTCTTCATTTGATTGTTGACAATTCTTTCCCTTCCTTCTTATTTACAGATTAATGCTGTTGAGGTTGCCTAGCTGGGTAAAAAAATACACTTTTCCCACTTTGGTCAGATGGGTCCCTTCTCTTCCAAGCAATCCTCACAAAGGTCACATGGTCATAAAAATTAAAGCTCTATTGCCAAAATCAAATATGCAACCAGCTTTTGACTTCCAGGATTCATTCATTTTTCCGCAAGCCTTTCTCATTCACCAGCAAGACCAGGCAGAAGTCACCATGAACCAAGCCCTTCTCCTCATTCTCTGAAGAGGTTTTGTCGCTACTTATGAAGTCCCAACCTCTCAGACATATTGCTAGTGCCCGTACGGAGAAGAAACATGGAATAACAATCTGACCAGCTGTCAAGCTGAACAAACTTTATCAGCCCATCCATGATGTTCTGAACCAAACCCCTCAGCACACAGCAAATGTCTGCTGCTAACAGGCTGAGCCAGCTTAGCAGCCTGCATCCCCATAGCAGGGAGTCTCCCACCACCATTCTTTGACTTATCCTGCCAGTGCTGCCACAGGTCTTGGGCACTGGCAGATCAAAGTCTGTTGGGACGAAGACCCTTCCCTTGCTTATGCTGGGTCCCCAAAACTGCTCTGCAGGTCATAGATGCATGTGGAGAAGGAGCCATCATCCTGGTGCCAGAGTTCACAAGATCAGTCTTTACCAGCCTGATTGTATCCATTTCCCAGTCTAACAAGCACTAGTGCAGTCTCTGCTTCCTCAGTGCAGCTTGGAAGAGCAGTTTCAGCTCTTGTGGTGCAGTGCCTTGAAAGATGTGGTCTGCTGACCTCCTCCCACAGCTTCATGACCCCTGTTGCAAACCCTGCACCAGCGCAGGCTTCCTGCATGTGCAGACTGGTGCCTGTGGCCCCAGAGAGGTTCTGGAGGCCACTGCAGCCCCTGACCTGCAGAAATACAGCCTCTCATGGAAGCTCATGCTGGGTGTATGCTTCTGAGCTGCCTGTGGACATTGCTGGGGACCCCACAGCGTGCCCACCATTACCGAAACCAGCTTTGTTCTCAGAGGGTTGTCTGCTTCCACTTCTGCTCAAAATGCTGTCTTTGAGGGCTAACTGTTACCTAAAGCATTAAACAGTGTAAGTTATGGTAAAACTCACTGTTGTGAAGCTGCATGACACTGAATTTTCAAAGCTTTCAACATTGAATTGTACAAAATTTTGATGTGATGAGAAAAATATTTGGTTTCAGGGATGAATAATTGGTTCTAGAAATCACAGGTCTTTAATTTTTCCTTGATTCATGGAAGGACACTCTTACATAATATTACATTAATCTCTGCATTCCACTGCTACATTAGAAAATGCACTTTATTTGGCCTTCTGCAACTTTGAAAATGTGGTAATAGAAAACAGAAAACTGAATGAATGATAAATTAATGTAAATGAATATGTTTTAATCCTAGAACAACATAGACATTGAATGTATTAATGAACAGTCTCTTTGAGTCTTCAGACCTGTAAAATAAGAAGACAGAAACAAAGACAGCCTGGAAAATGTAGTTTGAGGAAAGTCAGAAGACAGAAATGAACTCTTAGTCACTGCAATGATTCATGCAGTCAAGACAACAAAAATCTTACAATGAATACAGTCAGTTCCTTCCCAGAGGGATCTGTTGCTATAATGAAACTTTGGCCAGTTAAAAGATTCCTAAGATTTTCAGAAGGTAAATGTACAAAACCAGGAGTTGAATCAAGTGCTGAAAAAGCTATTTAACTTTAAAGGGGAAAACATTCAAATGGTAAATTACTTTTGAAGAAAGAAGCTGAAATGCTCATTATGAATTAATAGAAATGTATTTGTAACAAAAATTGATTTCAGACAGTTATGTATATACTATCAGGGACATTCATCAACAGTTGCTCTGTGATACCCCGTGCCTTATATTAACCAGCTATCATCAACACATCCTTGCTGTCATCTGCAAGTCCCATTTTTCTATAAAAATCTATCATCATGTTGAAGAAATTCAGTCACAGACTTAAAGGAAAAAAATGAAAACTTATATGAATACAGAGTGAGTCAAGAAATTTTCACAATTTGGCTGGCAATATTGTGCCTATACAGGTTCAGAAGACAAAATATAGTTTGTCAAATACTTGGGGTATTACTCAGGCTTTAGGAAACACTCGCAATGAAGAGGCATAGAGGCAAACAACTCAACATGCAAATAATAAGAATGGATATTAATTCTGCCTATAGCAGCCTTACTTCATGCTGATATTTCTTTGGAATATAGTCTATATTTTTCCTATATTCAAAACCCCAAATCCTAGAAGCTTCCAGAGGCAAAGCCATGTTTGTCACAAGGAATTTAACTCTCCCTTTTCTGGTTTGCATTTCCGTTTTAGAAGACAGAATGCAACTTGCATTCTGCATAGAATGGAGTATACTGAAGGGTAAAAAAATAGTTCTTCCAGAGTTTTTTTAATTAAAAATGCTGTGAAAAAAAAACCCCACAACTGTGCAGAACAATTAGCTGTAAATCAAAAATGTGACCAGATTGTGTTAGAAGAACAGATGATGTAACTGGCTTTTAATTTCTGGGCTCTTAGACTTGGTATCCTAAATCATGAGTATAGATGAGTTATTTAGTCAGATTCAAGCATTCATCTGTTTTGCCCAAAGTTCATCTGGAGCTATTTAAACCTAAGCATTGAGATGAGGTAAGAGAGTCTGACATTAATAATCTCAAGCAATTATTTATGTGACACAAGATAACCCTTAATATCCTGGTCTTAATTTGGAAATTAGTCAGTCTTCCAACTGTTTTAAAACTTCAGTCATGGGTATTTAACTTCTATGGTTTGAGCACTGTGATACTGCCAGTTTAAAGATATTAATCCTCCAGCCTGGAAAGCCTGAAGTCTTCTGTTAAAGAAATGTGTAAAGTAACACAGAATACATCTGATGCCAGTACACTGAATTTTGTTTAAATCCTAAAATACTACCCAATTATAGCCATGCTGAAGGTTTTGTTATGTACTGTTTATTTTAATTTATATTAGGTTTGCTCCATATTAAGTAGGAGCAAACTGAAAGTTTTCAGAAAGGCTACTACTAGAATTGTATTATTACTGACAAATAACACTCTTTTAAACTAGCATTTACTGAGTTCTGTGTGATACTGAATGCTTATATTTATTTTCACAAAAGCTTTATTGACATGTTTATTACTTAGTGTATCTGGGACTTGTTTTGTCTGATCTCAGCATTAAAAACCCCTGTTAAGGCCTCCCTATTGAGAAATGGTTGCAACAACTGAGATAAAATGTGAAGACACTATCTTGGAAATATTCTATTCCATTTGCAGATTCTGCATTTTGTTTTGCTTTTTTTTAGATTTGCAACTGAAAAACAGAGTTTATAGTCTAGCCCAGAGCCTGTAAACCACATTAACATTCAGGGAAAATATCTTCTTTTTCAAATCTAGAAAACAGCACTTTTGAACTGATTACTTAATTACTTCATCCACCCCCAAATGAAGATATTACTCTTCAGTACAGCTGGTCAGAAAATGCAATGTAACCAACCCTTCCTATGGAACTCAAAGATAAGAGCTGTGTTTTCACTGAATGTCTCCCTAGCATATCAATGAAGTAAAATTTTGTGCTGTGTGTACAATAAACATACTACAAGAAATAACGCATTTATATGCACAACATTTTCTGTGAATATTTTTTCAAATTCAGTGGGAATCACTGTTGATCACAAACTGCATTATTAGAAACATTTGCCTTTATAATATTTAAACTTTTATTCTATGAGAAATAAACTTTAAAAAATAACTCATCTATAGCAAAGCACCACTGTTTAAATTAAAGACTGGAGTCAGAGGGATTATGATCCTTATGCAGAGGAAAAACATGGCTAAACAAACTGATTCAATGAAGCAAAACGCTCCTGTTTTGCAAAGAAACAAAATCCTTTCCTGGCTCCTCCTGAGCCCTTTCTGAGAAGGCAATGTTCTTAACTCTGATCTGGCCAAGCAAAATACTAGGTATCATGTTCCCTTTGAGAAGTTGTTGACCTCTGTGTAGGCCACCTGGCTTTAATAATGGTGTAAATATATCAAGGTTAAGCTCCTCTGAAATGCAAAATCCCTTCTCACCCTCTGAAGACTCTGAGTAAACACCAAACAACGAATGCAGACAAAGTGCTGCATCAAGCAGATAAACAAATACCAGTTGAAAATGAAGGTTAATGAAGTAGCCTAACAGGAAACAAATGTGTGAAAATTTGGTTAAAGATTTATTGTTATCAATAAGAGCAGACTGTTCCCAATTATATACACATCTATAAAGTGGCTGTTATTCCTTTAACAGCACCTTCCTGTATATTAAATATAGAAAGCACATATAAAAATAAAGATGAAATAAGGAAATCATCATTTAAAGGAAGTTTTTCACAGAATAAAATTGTTTACACAATTTGTCACAATTCACTCATTGACTGCAAAGGGAGGAGCTGTGATAACAACTTCTATACTTCCTTAGACTGCTTAACATCCTTTTATTAACACACACTTCAAGCTTGTTATCATTGTAGTGCTTTGAAGAAACATTATGCAGACAGATGATTCTGGAAAATGGAACAATGTTGAATATCTTTTTTATATCGATATAAAATTTAAAAAAAGCCCAAACAACAAAATAATTGGAGTCAAACTAAGAGGTATACAGGATAAGAATTAATTAGATCCTACACCAACACTGAAAAGATCTGAGGCAATATTTAATTTTTAAGAGTATGAAAGACAGATACCTCTGAGAAGAATAAAACTTTCTTAAGATCATTTTTTGAAGTAGTACTGTAGAGCAAATAAAAAAAGTGTTTACTTTTAGCTGTTAGTGTCAGTGGGCCTCAAAAATTTTGAGTGTCAAGTTATTTCTATAGAAAATGTTATTGGGCCAGTTTTTCATCGATTTAAAAAAAATTCCCCTAAATTCTGGAATTGTAATGATTTTTGGTTTGGGTCCAACGCTTCATTCTGTAAATCTAGAGTCCCCACTCTATTAACAGGAAACCCCAAAGCAACATTATTTCAGTCATGTCTGCTAAAATGGAAGAGTAGTATTTNCATGAAAGACATGTAGAAAGCAGAATTCCTGTTTCTGTTGCACTGAAAATGGGAATTCTCAGCCATTCAAATGATTTGCTGGTTCCTGAGTAATTTAACCATTATTGGATTGTAAAGAATTAAAGATTAGAATTTTGATATAGTTTGAAAAGCAATAGAACCATGTAAAATTATTAGGAAGTGTCTGTAGAAATTTTGATACAAGTATTAGTATTAGTACTGCAACTATCACTGCTTCTTTTTACACATATGGGGTATTTTTGAAACACCAAAAAGCAGTGGGCAAGGGAATACCAGAAATCTGATAATGCCAAACAATTCTTTGCTGAATAGCAAATGTTACACTGATGAATATCAAGTGCTACATCTACAACTTATCATGGGAAAAGACTGCCTG
This sequence comes from Erpornis zantholeuca, assembly GCA_013400515.1. Classification (NCBI taxonomy): domain Eukaryota; kingdom Metazoa; phylum Chordata; class Aves; order Passeriformes; family Timaliidae; genus Erpornis; species Erpornis zantholeuca. Next base: position 9,383 of record VZTN01024067.1, read on the forward strand.
GCTCTCTGAAGTTTGGGGCAATAGAGAACATCTCTCTGAGACCTCTTAATTAAAGAAAATATCTCAGCAACAAAAAATTTAAGGAAATTAAATTTGTGTCTCCATGTAGCAGACTTATAAATGTATCTAATCAGCATGCTGTATTATTTTGGGCAATAATTTACCTTGATTTTGGAGATTACTGATTGTATTTCCCTTTGCAAGAAAACTAAAGCATTAGGAAAAACAGTGTGGCCATGGTTGATCAACTTGTGTGAAGTAATTTACTTGTTACAGAAATGGTAGAAATTTTCACTAATGAAGGACCTCAGCCCTGTGCAATTTTATGTTTCAGAAGTGCAGAACCTATTTGATGATATTCTGAAGAGAAGAGAAAGAGAAGAAGAAGAAATGAAGGGAGTCTGAGGGAGTCAGGATGGAAGTGAAAAGGAAGAAAGAAAGACTGTTGATCAGCAAACTTATTATAAGGCACATACATAAAGGTACTTAATTAAACTGAGACAGATTTGTGTTCTCAATAACTAATTAACATGATAGAAAAACACATGGTTTTAACTGAAAAGCGCAAAATATAAATGTATCATTCAGAATATTAGATTTCCAATCTGACCAGGCATCACTTT
>VZTN01024081.1:1978-21391 GCA_013400515.1 Erpornis zantholeuca
TTTGCTGGTATTAAAAAATAAGCTTAAAATCTATTGAAAATCAGGCAAAAAAAATCCTTACCTCAATTCTATTATTGCCAAATTATATTCCAAATTTGAAAATATTTTTACATCATCCTGTAAAGCAAGATCTTTCTAAAATAAAGGTATACTTAAGGTGAGCTTGAGCGGAGAATAGAATTTTAAATATTTCTTTAAAAATATTTATATATGCATACTTGGCTGCCCAGTTGCAACTACAGGCAGAAAACAGAAATTACAAAATGACTAGGGAAGATAGAAAATGTATATCACTTCAGGAAGTAATGGTGGAAATTAGTGTCTGGGGAGTATTAAGACTCTAATTACAATTTTTCTGTTTCCTTCCTTGAGTCAAGGAGAATTGTAAGATCTGTAAGAAGGGCAGTGGGGGTATCATTTCAATGGGTTGTGAACAGCTGCCCAGAAAAAAAGATGCACACAGAGCATACATTTATACTTTAAGTGATCTGGGTCAGAGCTAAGGGCTAAAGTTAGACTCTAAATGCCAATCTGTCATGTTTGCTGAAATGGTACTGTGAGTTCAGCCTCTCTGAAGCAAACCAGCAAAGGCTCAGAGAGGCCATGAACAGCGAGAGTGCTGTGATAAATGCTGTCCCTGTTCTGCACAGTCCTTCTGCAATACATCACTGCAAGAGAGGTAGCTACAAACAGTCTTGTAGCTGGAGTTCAAAGCCTGAGGGACTGCAATGCTACCAGGGAAGAGGCTGACAGGCAACAAGATTTATTCAAGTTAGCATTGAGGGGTGAATAACTCCACTTTAGAGATCAATTACATTATTCTGGCCATTTTCAAAAATGATAATTGTTAACTCCCTCTTTCTGGTCAGTTTTAGCAGTTGATACATCACTGTCCTTTGCATTACACAGGTATATATTATTTTTCAGCTTCCTGCAGAGATCTACAAAGCATTTATGGTTTTTTAACTGCTTAAGTAGTCAGGCAGCAGTGAAGTAGAGGTCAAATGCCAGTAAGAGTGAAAAATACTCTGGCAGCAGGAATGATTATTTAATTTTTTTTTTATTTTCTCTTTAGATATTTTTTACTGATAAAAGAATTAAGGTAAAGATTGGCATTTTGACTAGCTCATTTAAGAATATTTACATTCAAAATAGTATCAAAATGCAGTAGGATTTACTGGGCTTGCTAACACTGAAGTAGCTGGTGAGGTTCAGGATTTAGAATAGGAACTGGTATAGGCTGGTTTTTTAATTAGGGGAATGGGAGATGGACTGTGGCTCACATTGTGTGTTGTGACTTGGAATAGAATACAAATTCTAAATGTACCCAAACACACTGAGTATCACAAAAATATAAGGTAGGCTATCTCTCCCAACCTAGGAATCACAGTAACTTAACTGAGAATAGGATATCTTAAAAAAGATTAAGCCTTCACATATATATATATGTCTCTGTGTGTGCATTTGTGTCTTTAGTAACTTTTTATTCATATATGCATAGGGAACACATATTTTTATTGTTTATTCCCTTTTCCTTCCCAAGTAAAATTTAATTCATTAAGGTTGTTTAAAAATGCAGTTGCTAAGTTGTTCAACTAGCTAGGCTTCCAGAAGGTCAAAGACTCTGAACTATTGGATTAACATTGAAGTAAGAAGCAGGATAGGAATTACAGAAATCCAGTCTAAAAAACTACAAAGCCAGTTTCTTACATAAAAAGATGAAGGAAGAAAACCTATCTCCCCAGGAACATACATCTCATTAAATCGTGACAGTGACATTGACTGTGACAGCGATGGCAGATGGAATGTAAACACCGACTGCAACCCATGAGTAACTGAAAAAAAACACCTCTCACACAAGTCCAGCACAATATAGACCTTACAGACACAACTGTATTTCTAGAGCATCTGTGACATACTGTAAAAACAACTGTAAATAGGTTTGGGGGGACATCTAGTGTTTCTAAAAAGTTGCATTCTGTTTCTTTTTTATCATAGTAAAATCATAATAAAGAAAAGGTGCTGTTCAATTAAATTCTATAGGCTACTTTAAAGTCATTAATAACATAGATATTTCATAGATTAAAAGTATATAAACCAGAAAGTTTTTAGATACTTTGTCTATATGTCTCAAAAACTGACATACATGTCACTGTTTTGCCTACCATAGGCCTAACTTAATTAAAAATGGTAACATGAGCATTTTAATCTAATACATATTTAAATGTTTTCAATGTGATACTATATTTTTTAAAACTTTCATTAATATGTTTAGCATTTCTAAAATGTTAATATAAAACTCAAATCTTCAAAAATTCAAATCTTCATATAAATGTCTACTACAGAATTCAGTACATATATAGTTCTAATTAAACATCATACTTGCTGAAATTCCATTCAATCAATACTTTTCAATTAATCAAGATAATCTATAGATTAGGATCAAAACCATTTTTATTAAAAAAAAAGAAAGTGGATGATCTGTCAAAAAAGGAGCCTTTAATCCACAGTGGATGTACCATGGCTTCTGCAATACTGTCCTCTACTAAGAACAGTATTGGGGAAATGACTGATTTTAAAATGCAATTACTTACAAACAAGAGCTACTATATTCCAGCCAAAATAGTTCAGATCTTCAATCAGTGAGAAGACTGAAAAGCTTACTTTATTTGGAAAACAAGGTTTCCAGTGTAGGATATTTTTTGCATGAGATAAGAATACCTAAAAGGAAATCCATTCAAGATTAACAGAAGGGTCTAAACAAATGCAACTGTTCAGAGAAACGATAACATTATTCAGAGTATTCATTCCTCCCATCTGCCTCAGGGAAATTAGATTTTAAGTTTTTGTTTTTGTTTTTTTTTATCATTATCATGTCTATGTTAGAAAAATCAAAGTTCTATTACCAGGTATTAAAGGTAATCCACAAAACGAAAGAAAAAAAAAAGAGTGTCTTCATATTACTCCATAAAACAGAAGGATGCCAAAAGCACCCTCCTCCATTTGCTGCAACCCCAGAGAGATTTTCATGTTCTCAGCCCTTGACTGAAGTTCTGATATCCTTGAAGAGAGCTCTTCTCTTAAGAGCTTATCCTTATTTTAGAAAGAAAACAGACTATAGCCAGACATTTCAAAGGAGTTTAAGTAAATATCAGCTGCACTCAGTAAGGATTCATTTCTCAAAGGAAACAAAAGTCTTTATAGTCAACAGGCTCCTTCATGATAGAGAACTCCACTATTATAAATAATTTTAAAAGTAATTCTAGTCCTCCTCCTATAGGTCACAATAAAAAACTACTGGTAAGACATGAATTCAGTTAAATTAAGCAGTTTAGTAGTAAAAAACCTTCCAAATAGAGCATAATTTTCACAGACAAATAGTAATTGTCCGAAATATTCAATCTACGATATGTTTATTAAGTAGCTACTTGTCTTTACTTTCTTTGATACATAGGGAGGGATAATTGGTATGTATCAGATAAGCATTCTCTACTGCAGAGCACTGGAAAAGTTAGCTCATTTCAATTCTATAAAACAATATTGAGGCTATTTATTGACTTATTTAAGGCTGTGCAAGTCCAGTGTGCACTATCAACAATTATAAATGTAGAGCAAGAGAAACCACTGTCTCTAATAAAGGCCAAGGTTTAATCTTTCCAGGATTTTATTTTGGAACTACAGAAACACAAAGATGACCAAAATATACAGAACACCACTAAAGGTAACAAAACAAAAAACAAAGACAAAATGAGGGTCACAAGAATATTTAAGGACAATACCTGTTGTATTAATCATACTTTTTGGTGTAGCTCCTGTTGCAGCAAATATATTAGGTGTACTACCGGGGGGCAGTCCGCTCCCAGCTGTGGCAGCTCCAACGGTGGTAACAGCCAGACTACCTGGGGGGGGTTTCTTTACTGGAACAACCACACTCCTGTGGAAAAAGAAACAGCTGATCAACAAAATTGTACCACAGAGCCAGGAAAAGTTTTCGACTGTTGTGGGCTTAGGCTGTTGTATGATGGCATTGCTGAGAAACACGTAATACTGTACATTTTCTTAACCTTCCTGAAACAGGGTAAAACTCTGTTAACAGGCCCAAAAACCATACTACTGTCCTTATTCTGCAGCTTCATGTAATTCCGAGGAACCTAATTTGTCTTTCAGGGCTCACAAAATGGGAAGACTCCACCACCTCAATACGTTGTGAACACTGCTATCAACAGCGTAACACTGTAATGTGTTCCTGATATGCAAAGATAATGTTAGCTGTCAGAAATTATGCCAGCAGACTAGGAGTCTATAAGCATGCAGTCATAAAGACTGTGAATTTGTTGATCCTAATGAAGTTACCTAAGATAACATTTTTTTGGTGTTTCCTCTGCACATCTGAATACAGTAGGTTATTCCTCAGTACCATGATCATACCAGTCTTTCAAACAGAAACAACTAAAAACCACAATTTTAGATTCAGCCTTCTTTCATCCTGATGTAAATCAATAGCATGATGTACACTGAACAGCAAAAATGTAACACAATAAATACTTTCTTTTACAGTATTGATATTGCCAAGGTTTAAAAAGCATATTGAGAATTTGAAGCTTTCAAGAAGAGACAGGGCTTTCATACAAAAACGCAACATAATATCAAATATAAGCAGACAATACTGCGCTCAAACAAATGCTTTTTAACCTAATCTTAAATCACACTTGGGGTTTTTTAAGTGTGAAGACTTGCTCTTTGGAGACAATATTTTTTCAGCACTGGGCAGTTCTCACAGTGCAAACATTTATATTTACATTTTTCTTTTTAATGTTTCCATTCACCTATAAAACCCTCTTCTTAAAAATCTGTTTCAGCAGCAAACCTGAGTGAAAAACAAACCTGAAACAAATAATACTTGTATAATATTGAACAATATCTTTTCATCATTATGTACATTTTCCCTTTAAGAAGATACACTTTTTAAAATTAATCACTGTGATAAAAAAAAAAGAGCAATAAAGGGCAAGTATTTAGGGTGATGAGGCCATGTTTTGCTCAAGAACTTCCTTCAGTAACTGTTTAGTTACACTTTCGTGTAAATACGATGGCATATAATGATGATATCATAGGGTGTGGCATAATGCTCCTATATGTCTAAACCCTCCCTCTCCCTGGATTTTTAAGACTGGGGGTGACAGTGTATAGAAAAATCCAGAAGCATTTTTGTCCTCACTCTCTTTAGAGGGCTGACAGTTGAAGTCTCTGCATTGTGAACAGCTTTACCCCTACCCTGAAGCACATACTGTTAGAGAGGTAAGTCTAGGCAGTCGATGGGTTTTTGTCAGTCCATCTACATTAGGAGGAGATGAGTTTGAACAAGGCAATAGCTATTGATTAGGATAAGTGACCCTAAAATAATTGCTTTTGTCTGTAGTTAATAATCTTACAATCATTGCTCATATGAAGTGTTTACATAGCAGCAGCTACAGCTGAACAGAGCTGGGTCTACAGGGGTTAGATTAATCTGCTCCATAACACCATGAAATTTACTAAAATTAGCCCCAATCTACATATAAAGATCTCTATTTCAAATAATATTTCAATGAAATATTTAAGTTTGGGTTATAATACTGAATAAGTACTCAAAAGCAGAGTCCTTGTAGTGTCATAGAAACATGAGAAGAAATTAGGACTTGTTTCTTAAGGGGGAGTGCTTCCCAATTATATTAATTTCAAAAGGAAACTACTGTCATTACCTACCACCTTTGTAGGGAATTGAGATAGAAAGAGTGAATGAAGAATGGATGGGAACATTTGTATGCTGGGGCACAAGAAGGAAAGACACAGGAAGAAAAGTCATCTTAGACTGGCCTGTTCCAAAGGCCCGTGGGTTAACAGGTCACCAAGACCACAGGCAAAAGCACAGCTTCACAAAGTAATCTGACCTTGCAGACAAAAGCTGTGAAGACTGATGACTCAAAGAGCTTGGGAAGGACAGAGAGACTGTTGGCAGGTCCATAAAGGTAAAAAAAGGCATATGTAAAACCTGGAAAGAGTGGCCAACATATGAAGACCCCAGGAAATGTGAGGAAGATTTGACAGCTGTCATCCCATGCTCTCTGTGCCATTTGAGCAGATCCTGGACCTCTTATCGGTATGCAAGCAGGAAAGATGCCTGACTGCTGAACAGTCTCCTTAGATACACTCCAGTGTTTGAAAATGTGAGACTGTGTGAGTGAAAGGTATGTATTTTGGTTTGGGTTTAAGAAAAACAATTTTCTCCTCATATAAAGTCCGATATTAGTATCTGCTAAATTGCCAATACAACTGCTGCAGAAGTATTTCCTATTTTCCTGCTACTTTTCTAAAGATTAGGCTAAATTCAAGGTCTTCCTCCTTATATTCAAACAGTTCAGTGGTCTTTCAGAGTGTCCAAAAGACCACCTAACTTTCCATAGGGAAGACCACATATTTCAGCTTTACTTCTCAGATGTAATAGAATCAGTTTGATTTGGAAGAGACTCTTAAGAGTCATCTAGAGCAACCCCCAAAAGTACCAAGCTGCTGTAAAGATTCTTTTCTTATGAATGCAGTTTAGGACTGAAATACAGCTCCTATAGCAAGCAGAACAGATCCCACAGATATAATGCTCTACACATGGTTGGTATTGTTTTGTATGTCTAAATCGCCACATTAACATAGGTCATTAAATAACCTATTAAAATTGCTATTAAATAACAAAATATAAAGAAATATCAAGAGCTATCTCTCTACCATAAAAATAGGGAAAAGCAGTGAGACAACATGATCTCAGACTGAAAGAAAATGCAGCTTTCTGACATGTCATACACGGTGACCTTGTCAAAATGTCTCATTCCTACTGATAAAACAAAATACAGTGAGTGAATACAGAATGACATCCAGACAAAGCAGACAGAAAAACTGTATGAACAATACAATTGAGTGGTCAAAAATGTGCAAAACAATAAGAGGGACAGCAGAACAAGAAAGGTGAAAGAGAATGACTGCCCCTCAAGTAAAGATAAGTCTTCTTTCAACCAACCTAACTGCTCCAAGAGCACATTCAGTGAAAATAGGCAAATAAAAACAAATCAGACTTAGGAAACAGGTATAATACTTGAACATAATATGATTTAAGGAATGAATTTACTGTGATAGATGCCTTACATGTATCTGCCAGGCATTTGGGTTTTCCTTTCATGAAGAAACAGAAATCTATAGACTAGAAGAAAAGGTTATATACACCTCTATATTTCATTTTAGGCTTTGTTTTGTACAAGATATTTCAGACTTCCTAAATGTTCCAAACTGGCCCACATTTGTCTGAATCATGTCATCATGGCCTCAAATGATCCCAAATGATTTGATCAGCAAAAACTTAGTAGTATTTCTCTGTATCAACTGATTTTATTTCTGTGTTCACTGGGTGGTTTACAATTCCAAATATAACTCCTAATTACTATTCTGTTACTCTATGAGTGTCCTTTACCAGTTTTAAACCTGAGTCTGAAGTCATCATAATTCATCTCATGCTTAAGATGAGTGTTGTTGATTCAACCCATATACTACTTATACATTGCTGGTTCATTAAATAACCTCAGCAAATAGCTACAGGAATCTTCTGGGGTTTAGAAATTTGCATGAAATAACTAGATAGAAAATAATACCATTAACGCATTGAACTGCAAAAAGAGAAAATGGAAATTAAAAAAAAAAAAAACAAACCACCACTTTCTCAAATTGACTTTACTTATATATTTAGCTACACAGTGCTGGTGACAGACAAATCAGATTATGCAGCTCTGTATTTTCTCTCTCTCTTTCTCTGCGATTCACATTCTGTATCTCTTCTCCATTTTAAAATTTATAGGCTTTCCAACTTAATCACCGTGGTCAACATAAAGGTCAGAGATAAGCTCTCAATACTGGAAGTCTTGAGCTACCTATCTGAGCAGCAGCAATTAAATCAGAATCACTTTACTCTCTTGTGGGATATGTGAAACCTCTTAAGGCTGAATTAATATTCTTGCTCCTCCTCTCCTCCCCCACAGCAGCAGAAAGCATGAGGATTTTTCAAGTATTCTTCAAAAAGCAGCACAGACTTCAGGCAAGTTTTTCGTAGAATTGCTGTTTGTCAAACAGCAACTTCAGAGGTTTCAGAAGAAACCACATCAGAAAGTGGGTGGCAATTTGTCTCCTATATTACACGCTGCCTTGTTCCCACAGCTAGATTAACTTAATCTCTGAAAAGAAAGCTTAATATTTCTTCTCTGAAAGTTATTCATATTGGCCCTATCTCTGTACATATCTAGTCCTTCATGAAACATTTATATTGTTGTTTACCCCCTGTTCTTTCCGATTTCAACCCCAGACTCTGACCTGAGCCTGTAACGTTGCTATGTACTAAAAACACATTCTGAATCCCACTTTAAACAACCTTCTATTAGGCTGACTGCATTAAGATAAGATACATCTGTTACCAAGGAGGAAAGGTCTAACTCAGAGTAAACAGCCAAGGAGAAGAAAAACTGGATTTAAAAACCGTGAGGTATACATATGAGTTTTAGAAGAGATATGGAAGGCTCACAGAAGGATATAAGCTTTGTTATTTATGCAAATGAAATATTAGTGCTGAATGCCCTTGTATTATGGATTCTTTCAATCATTTGATACCACACATGTACCAAAAACTCCATATCTTAAAGTACATGAAATGATCTTAATCTACTAAATGTAAATTGCTTGTTTCTAACTAGAAGAAAGAGAATTATCTCAGGTGTGGTTTTAGAATAAGGAGATGAAGATCATTGATCCTCACTCTTGGATCAAGCAGAGCAGTAAGTATTTATTCACAAAGAAATTCCATCCTTTGCATTCAGGATAAATTAGCAAAAGTATATAAAATTATGTAAAATATTGACAAGAAACAACGAAAATTTTAAAAGACAAAAAAGATATCAAGAAAGAGTAATGGCCTTGGCTAAAAAGAAATGGGAAATACCAGAAGTTTAATATGTTTGAAGAAACTCACTAGAATCTAAATGAATATTTGATGTATTAAATGTGAGGAACATCATCAAATATAGAAAAAATGCAAAGAAACAATCAATATGAGGTATAAATTAGTACACATGAGGAACCTGATCCTGTATAGAAGTTGAAAAAAAAAATAAAAGTAAGGCTAAGAAGCTGCAATCAGCCCTGTAAAAGGAGGCATATAGACAAAAATACAGTACCATTTTCATCTATATAGACAGTGAATTATGTTAGAGAGTAGGGAGATGTTGGGTTCTTCTCACCAGCTTCAGGCCAGATATACCTACAGTTCCTGTATATGAATATGAAACAGGTGATAAGAAGAGCTTTGAAAGAGCTACCTGTGTATAGATTGCTAAATGATAGACATGGGGAATATGATTACAGCATGATGAAAATAAACTGTGGTTTAATATACCCAATTTTGGTTGACTTGAACCTATTCATAGATTTAGGATGATTTTTTTTTTTTTCTAAACAAACAGCTGAGGTGATGAGGAGCTTTCCTTTTGTCTTCCACTATATTTACTAAATGAGTGACTAAGGCACTCTCTAGGTACACAGACAATGCAACTGCAGCTCTCTTCTCTGTCTAAGAGGATCTGAAACCATACCTCATTCTCTGGAGTGTATTTTTACTGCTGCCTTAGAAAAATTTATTCTAGAGAGAGAAGCTGTCAAATATTTTCCTTGGACCAGTCCCCACTGCACAAGGATAATGAAAATTACCTTGAGTGAACTGGAACCAGATGAGTCCTTTAATTCCCACACCACTGATTAGGTTTTTCATTCATATGTTCACACACAACTGTGATACCCAAAGTAATGGGAATGCAGTGCCTAAGAACAGACATCACCTGTACCTGTCCCTTCTTGATTCATAGGCAAGGTGCTCTATTTTTCCTCAATTTTTTGTAATTAACTTAAAAAAACCCCTATTTTTTTGGGAGAAGACTAAAATGCATTTATCCATAACTACTTTTTAATAAGATTTCAGCAAAACCAAATCTATTTTTCAGCAAACATCTTTTGGAGAATCTAAAGACTCTAACAGGAATATGGCCTCCTATTTAAGTGACTTAGAAGACCAGTGCATAGCAATGATCTCCCAAAGGTGGGAAATCCTACAACAGATAAATATTGAACCTCTCTATTTTAACCTTCAGTGCATCTTCTCTCACCGTTCTTGTCTTTTCCCATTCTGTCAGTTACTATTAAAAAACAAAAAAAAAAAGGAAAAAAGAACACCGCACCATTGTATTATAGAAAAACATAGATTCTCTGAGTAGTCCTTTTAAATATAGCATACATACATAAATTTAAGTATATTTTTGAAGACCACCTGTCTCTGTTTTAATGGGAAGGACATTCCTTCCTGGAATGAATGATTCAAATGACCTGACCAGATTTCACAAGTTGTCCACCTTTTCTACGACCTTTAAAACTAGTCCCAAGGTGCTTCTGTGGGGAAAAAAACCCAACAAACCTGCAAAAATAAAGCTAAAATCTTCAAAAATGTGTTCTCCAAAATATTTCCTATATGTTCCTAAATACTTCACTGAGCAAGCTATGCAAACCCATAATCTTCCAGTTTATTAAGTGATAATGGATTAAAAGGGAATCACATCTTTAATAGCAGCAATATATATGATAACTGATCTTTTTATTTCTAGGAACTCAAGATTTTCTGTTTATGCAAGCATGCTTCCCACTGAAATAATTCTAAGGAAAAAAAAATAGGTAAATTACCTCAGTTTGAAAAAATAATAAATGAGACACAAAACCATAAGTACTCTTGATTTCAATAATAGCATTCATCTAAGAAATCTCTACTAGAAAAAAGTAGAGAGGAACAAGTGTATGCTTTAAAATGCAATACTGAGTAGAATCAGTATTCTACAAATTCAAAAACCATAATGATCTAGGTTGCATCTAGTGGGACCAATGCAAATTGGCCAAAACAAAAAGAAACAAGAAATCCCGAAACCCTAAAAATCAAAGAGAGGGACTGATTTTTGTCAGACAAAAGATGAGAAGGCAAAAAGGAATTATTGGTGAGTTATGCTCCATTAGCCACAAATCTAGGTGAAATAACCCTTTGTTTGCTTCTAAAAATGTCAACCTGGATGCCATTTTCAAGAAATTCAGTCTGACGTTAAAATACATGTCATAACTTTGAGGATCTGGGCTCCTGTGTCCCAGAAATCTGTTTATATACCTCATAATGTAATTACAGCTACCTTAAGACAGATGAGGCAGAAGGCAGAAATATATTGAAAACTAATTGAAAAATGCAGTTGTCCAGAAGCACTTGTGGGGAAGAGGTCTCTGAAAAGCTGCTCAAAGCTTCAGAGTTTGAAGTGAAATTTTTGATGTTGTCACTCTCAATCTATTGAAGAGCTGACAGACAATCAAACCCGTCTGGCTGCCTGGCAGCTCATTTTGCTGGCAGGTGGCAAACAATTAGACACACCAATTTGTGCCTCCTGATGACATTAAAGCATGAAACTAAGTTGTATGCAGGGCCTAGTGATTTGTGTGAAAGCATTTCAAAAATAATACTCTTTGCCGTGGCAACTCATTTCAGACTGCCACCTCCCATTACGGCTTTGAGTGGTGAAGACGACAGACTTGAGTTACGTGCGGTGCGAGGCCGCTTCTGTTCAATCCGTCACCGGCGCCCCCCGAGACCTCAATCCCCTCCTTTCATCAATATCACCTCATCATTTACATTCGATAGCACTTGAACTGCTGCATACATTACCTACACACAGACCCCGTTTGATAAAACACGCTGGGCACTTCTCCTGCTTTTATGTTTCATTTATGACTGCGCGAATTCTACAGGAGGATAGAGGGTAGCCTGTTACAAAATGACTCTTACGGACACATTAGCGACGTACAATTAAAAGAACATGCAGAGCAAAACATGCCGTATTAAATGCTAAAATATAGTTCTCAATTTCAATTCTGTTCACAGGAGTTTAAATGGTGTTTACCTTCATTTGTGATCATAATTAAAGGAAACGACCTCAACTGTTCTTTTGCTAGGCACTCAGACATCCAAATGCAAAAATAAAAAAAAAAAGTCTAGCCTCACAAGGACTAAGAATATCTTCAGATTAATGTGAAAAATACATTTCCCTAACCTAGATTTGCTTATAAATATGGAATTACTGTGCTTATTTTATAAAACCTGAAACAAATAGAATCTGACAAAACAATACACTCCATTGCTCATGGTTCTCCCCAGGGACAAAAAAGATGACCAACAGCAACATTGCTCAGTGAAGTACCAAAAGCTGCATAAAATACAACAACACAAGATCCTACAGAAAGACGCTTTTCAGGCATAGTGTTAGCTTTAAAAAAACTCCAGTTTATCTTATTTAACTGTTATTTTATATTAGTAAACACAATTTCATTTACATGAGCAAGAATGGAAAGACAATAATTCTGTAACGTTTTTTTCAGTTTTAAAATTGTTATTGGGATACTATAGAAAACAAAATGTTCAGAAATCACCACTCAGTAAAATTTATGCTGCTTTCTCAATTAATACTTTAATTCATTCTACTATTATACCAAGGCACTGTTTCCCCCCCCACCCTTTGCTTCATTGGCCATGAAAAGTTATAAGGGCAAGATCTGAATTTGCTCCACCTTTGTAATTTGGAAAGGTGACACCATCACCATCCATATTTGCCTCCTAAGATTGTCATAATGGTCTAGTAAGTACTCTGGCAATATGAAAAAATCTCTACAGAGGAGTATTTGCTTGAACAGTGGGCATCATTCAATAACGCAGCCATGAGATGAAACAGGCTAGCTGAGGACCTGTGGGCTAAGAACTTCAGTATTTTCAAGATGCCCACAGTTCAAAAACATTTTTTTTAGTTGGAGAAAAGAATGTAACATTTCCTAATCTGCTGGACCTGCCTGAACCTGGTAATTTTTCCCTTTCTTAGTTGTTGGTTACACTAAAAATCATGATCTACCTCAGTCACCAAAATCACACAGCTGGATCTTTCATTTAAGAGAAACAAAAATGATGTAAAAGTGAATTCGTTTGCCTAAACTTCACCCATTACTACTTTTTTCTTTTTTTTCTGCAGAAGTGAACAAGTCCAAGGCTGACATGTACAACATATGCTACCAAGATAAAAACACAGCGGTGCACTCTGTACAGGAAATCATGAAATTTGGTCAGCAGGGTAACAGGTCAGGGAAAAACAAACCACTAAACTCACTAGCTCCTAAACTTATTAAGTATTAAATATCTATCAAAACCCATAAACTCTAGACATGAGGCACCTCTTAAATAATTCCATAATTCTGTATTATCGACTACTACAAAAGATGTTCAAAAGGTACTAGTCACATCCTTGCAAGAACGATTAAATGGAGGTGCTCACATTAAATACAGTTTATGGCCAACCTACTGCAGGCCCTTAGAGTTTTTAATGCCTTCTTATAGAGCTATAATTTAAAACTGCACAGTAAAATTCATGCCTTCATTCGCCTTGATGTCAAGCTCCCTCTAACAATGACAAAGACATCTCATGAGGTGATATGCTCCTTTTTAATTTAGCTGTCTGGCATTTTGTGAGGCACCCACAACCCTCTGAATGAAATATTTTTCTTATTAACCCAGGGAGGAATTTAGATAAAGTAACTTTTTTGGAGATTACAATTAGAGTGTTATTATTTCTACATGTAGCACAATTTTTTATACTGCTTAATGTACAAGAATGCATCCTGGAATATGGTGGTTCCTCAAAGAGGATAAGGAAAAATTCATAATTCTATAGGAAGAAAAAATATTTTTCACTTCACATTGAAATAAATCTAAATCAAAATTTGCAGATTGATGAACAAAAAAAAAAATCATCTTAATGAAAAAGTTGCTAAAAGAGCTTTCTCTAGTATGGTCTTAAGACATAAAATATTATTAGAAAGGGATATATTTATTGCTTCTAAAGTATATTTCACTTTTCCTCTCTTGATAAAATCATCTTTCTTAAAACAGACAGTATCTGATTGTTAATTGAATTATTTCAGAAAAGCAGCCTCAGTACTTACATATAGAGAGACAAAAATACATCAGATTTTTTTTATGGACTTCATAATGGAAAAGCATATCAATTTTATTCTAAAATTCTGACACATTTTCTTGCACTTTTACTGTTTGCATTATGTTGTAAACATTGCATATTGTTTTTCTTATGACTTAATGAAGATATTATGATATTTTTGCAGGTCTTCTGTAAATACAGATTTCTTTTCCTCATAAATCTCATTATAATTCTTTTCTGCCTTATTTTTTTTATTTCCTTCAGTATTTTACTTCCAGTACCTGCCTGATAAACAAATATACTTTTAAATTTTCAAGAAAAGTCTTAAATTATCTTTAAGTCCTGATTCAATTTTTAACTTTTTAAAAACATTTTTATGAAGAAACTTAAAGGATGGAAAAGACAATCACATCAACACTCGCAAGAGTTAGGTCTAAACTCACAATGGATGGGGTTCAGGAAGGATGTTGACACTTCAGGAAGGAGGCTGACAATTGCACAACAGGACAATTTCTATGTTCAGGATAACTGAGAGGGACTGGACATTTAAAGGTAAGTGCATTAATTAGAAACTAGGAAGATACAGCCTAAGAAAAGAAACAAAGGACTCTTTGTGGAAACGTTTGTGAGTTTAGTTTTAAGCAGTAACTTCTGAGCTGTAACAACTTCTGTTGTTTAAAGACCTAGAAGGAAACTGGTTTCTACCATGACCAAGCAAACAATTTGCCATGGTCAAAGCATTTCAGTACCAGAAAACAGTTCATTGATGGATCCAATTAAGATTTAAGCCTTTGAAAGATTATTCAACTGAATTTCTGCACAATCTGTTCTATATCAGCAGATATTACCCCTCCTCCTTCTCACTAAAATGCCGTTTTAAAGAAAAAAAAGATTTTATTGGAAATATATTTCTTTGCAACAGGCTTGTTTTCCAAGTACTTCATAGAGTTTTATTCACTGCTAACAGAGAAAAATCAGGTGAATTACTTATGTCTGTACTACGTGGTCTGTTGGCAACGCAGAAAAGGAGACGTGGTGCAGTTTTTAACATAGTATAATACAAACCAATAGTAGAATAGCCTTTTTGAAAAAATAAAACCCCTTCAAACTTCTGAATTACATCAATAAAAAATAATGAGTCTAACCATATACCTGTCAAATGAGTGAAACTGCATGGGAAGAATAGCCTGAGCTTCTCTCTTCAGCGCAGGATCTGGGTAAGGGATCGGATCCGGGCCACATTCTGCAATTTCAACAGGGGCTGCCACAAGACTTTTCAGTATTTCTTTGACATTGATGCCTTTACTTTGGCTGATACTGGATATTGATGATGCAGGTTTCAAAATTTCACTGGGGCTTTCTGTTAAGCTCTCCTGAGATTTCTTCACTTCTGAAGACAAAGTAGACAACAGCTCACTCATAGCATCAGGACCTGTGCTGGTCTCTAAGTCTGTCCCATTCAAAATATTTGGCATCTGTTCATCTCCAATTCCAGAATCTGTATGAGGAATAGAACTTTCCAGCTGAATATCTTCAACTGGTGTTGGTGTTTCTTTATCTTTGATATTTTCTGGAAATACAGTTGGTGTCTCTGCAGCGAAATAGAGATTATGAACAAAATTTAGTCTTCTGTTTTCCCCTAAAAATATGATCATAAGGTTTTATACAACAGAAATGTGTTAGAAAAACCACAAATCATGGTATTGTAAACCTTAAAAACTCATTTTACATACAAAACATTTTACCTTTAACAGCTGTTTGGCATATAGACAGACTTGGAAGAGGGAGCCCAAAATTGCATTATACAAACTCAGTGACATTTAGAAATTACAGCCCACTGCTCACAATGTAATGAAACTGCAAAATACTGCCAGCAAAAACTACATTAAAAATTATAACCTTTATAATTATAACCTATCAACTACAGACCTGTATGATCCTTGAGTCTACTAGAAGAGAAAATACCAATCACTTATGCTTTTGGATTGCTGTAAAATTTAGTTGTTTGCATTGCTGTCATCAAATATTAAGCTTGTATTCAAAAGAAAAGTGCTAAATCCTTTGTTTGCTTTGTGTTTTGTTTACAATGTGTATTACACATATTTCTACACACGTATCATTGCACTGAGTACAGATTTATTTATACAAGAATGAAAAAAAAAAGTGTTGTTTTTGATTTTTTAGATACCTCTTCTTTTCCCACAAAAGGCAAAATTCTGTAATTCAGGAAAAATTCATGAACAAAATAAATACAGCTTCATAGAGATAGGCAAGTGAAATCTGTTGAGTTTGGAACATTTCCAGATTGAAAAGGATTCTACAACATCTTGTAACCAAGAAGTCTATACCTCTATTAATAACTTCAGTGAAACAGACACAAAAACTTCATTAAATAAGAATAATTTGCTATGTTTAGACAAAAGTCAGCTAGAGTAGTGAGTAATTTATTTATTCATATATTTGATTAGAGCAAAACAAACTTTGGCTATTTTTAATGACAAAATGATTTTTTAGTTTATTTTAAAACGACGTTATTTTCATTAGATTACTTGTCTTGATTACAAAATTTAGCTGCCCTATGTATGAAATAAAAACACTTTTTTAATGGCTCTGATATAGTGGTTTAGATATTATGGGAAATATTTTACAATGTATTTGGATGAAGCTCTGATACAAAAAACCCACATGCTTCAGCAATGTAACTTTAATAACAATCTCAATACTCACTGTTAATTTTTTGGTACAGTCAGATAAATAATATCTATTTAGCATATGGGCATAAGTGTGTGTACATGCATATACACATTAAAAAAATCTGTAAGAGATTATTTTTGTTTGAACTAATGGTAAGTGCATTATGTACAAGTATTAAGAAAGAACAGAAGAGGCTTTTTAAAAGATGAAGCAGAATCTCCCATTATAAAGGAGCATTGTTTTCTTCTTTTAACAGCCATAAACACTGAAGCCACTTCCTCGTGCTCTTTCTGTTAAGTGCCTTAAACACATCTTATCAAATAGATATGAGCTCTTCTTTGTGAAGCAGGAAGTAGAAACTGGATTTATGAGCTGCATCAAATGCATTTAGCATCTGCCAGGTCAGGAAGCAAAAAGATCCATATCTACTTAGTACTGCCTATATTTGGCACAGAAAGACATCTGATCCACAGAATGATCCTAATGAATTTTCTGCTTGTCTCTTTAAACTCCATCCATGCAAAGACAACAGTTCTCAAATGAAGGGGAGATTAGGACTGGACAGCCAGAAAAGCAGGTTGTTGCCCATGAAATGTATGGTGAATAAAATGGCAGAAGGCTCCATTATTATGCAAATAAAAAGAGGGCACCGAAAAAAGACGATGGTCCACTACATGGAGAAGTTAGGTTACACCCAACCTCAATTTTCATTACGGTCAACAATGCTGAACACGAAACTAAAGACAGAAAAGCTGATAGAAATATAGTTGATGAAAAAAGTCAACTACCTTGAGTAAACCAGACGAAAGATTTTAACACATTAAAATCATATGAATGAACTGACTCCAGGCCAATTTTGAAAGAAAAATCCCTGATATTATTGGTCTGTCAGCCAGCCCTTTTGCCAAACAGATGACTGCAGATAGCAACACATCAGTGGAGAAAACCATACAAGTTTTTGGTTTTTTTTTTTAAGAGGTAGGAAAAAAATTACCTGGACAACTGTAAACCTTCAACGGAAAGCAAGGTTTCAGGACTCATTTTGGAGTAAAGAATAGTAGTGGAATGCAAAGACACAGATTAAAAAATGGCTTTGTTGAAAGAGTTTTTTAAATACTTATTGTTCAAAGAAAATATAGAAAATATTGGCTATATTTACTATATTTTCTCTGAACAATAAGTATTTAAAAACTATTGTCAATATAGTAAATTCAGTAAAGCTGGGGTTGTCACAACAGATTGTAATTCAGTCATGAGACCCTGGAAATTAACAGAATGTGGGAAAAGAAACTGGCTAAGAAAGAGCCATCAGTTACTTTCAAAAGAAAAGAAAAACCCATCAGAGGGAGAGAAACTACCATGGGAGCTATTTTGTTCAAAATTTTAATAAAGATTTTGGGTAAAAACATTCTAGTGAAATTTGCTGATGACAAAATTATGAGGTACATGATGGTCAGAGAAGGGTGAATATATGAAGGCATTACAGCAGAACTGCAAATTACAGTTAAGAGTGAAAAGCTTTGTATCTAGTGAAGATCACAGAGCTTCCCATTACAACTGGAATTCTTTTGCAAATGACCGAAGAGAAGGACCTGGATACATCTATTACGGAGTAACTACTTAGTTACCAATACAATACTGTCATGGAAAAGGCAAATGTGGGTCCAAACTTCTTTGAATAAATAGTTCATCCAACAGCTAAGCTTTAAGCGCATTAGAGAAGACTTTGGAAAGATTCATTATGGAATACTGCATATACTTTTATATTTGAGAA
The DNA here is from genome assembly GCA_013400515.1 of Erpornis zantholeuca. Classification (NCBI taxonomy): domain Eukaryota; kingdom Metazoa; phylum Chordata; class Aves; order Passeriformes; family Timaliidae; genus Erpornis; species Erpornis zantholeuca. The sequence continues at coordinate 20,564 of VZTN01024081.1, forward strand.
ATGTGGAAGTGCCACTATGGAAATACATAGTGATCTACTGTTGCAGAAAAGTTTGGCTGACATAGTCTGGCCAAAGTAATACTGAGAAATTATACAACAGCTATCACAAGCTGTAGATGAAAACTCAAAACTAAAAAAAAACAACCAAACAAACAAAAAAAACCCCATAAACCCCACCGGAATTTAATCTAAATGGCAGAGTTTTCATGAGAAAAACAGTGCAAACTCACCAGGAATAAATTTTAGTTTGGAAAGTGACACTTATCAATATAAAATTAAGGTTATGGAAAAAGTTTTCTGATCAGTGTAGCAAGTTAAAAAAAATAGAACTAATTTTGAGATGCTATAAATAGGACTGTACTTAATTACTCAGCAGGTGACTTGCAAACCTTTGTCCCCAAATGAGAATAAAATACTGAGAGGACTGCATCATTTGACACTAAAAATAGAAGTAAAATTATATTCTTGGACATAGAATTTCAATTTGACATGCTATAAAGTACTTAAAACTAATTGAAAGCATTTAGGGTAAAAAAATCAAAGGGATTTATTCTATATTCAGGCGAGTGTATGGATACTTGATTTCCACAAAAATCAGATTTGTATCTTTACTTTTCTTGCTGCTTCTCCAACATCTAATATGAATATACTGCACTAAGCCAATTCAGCTCAGTCTGATTTATCCATATGAATAACAATATCTAAAAACTACTTAGTCAAATGCATTTATTCATTTTTTAAACATCAAAGAAGTTAAATGAATACAGGTTTAAAAGGTCCAATTTACTTTTTCTGAATTAAAAAAAAAATCAAAACTGATAAAACTTC
>VZTN01024158.1:1971-140999 GCA_013400515.1 Erpornis zantholeuca
AGGAAGTAAAATAGTCTTGGGTGCACCCTTGTTCCCAAGCTGGAGTAGCAGAAGGAGGTACTGGCTGCAGTTAAGCTCACATGAGATTCCCTAATGTTTTTTCATGGAGTCCTTTCTATTCCTTCCCCTGCACATTTCAGCGAAGGCCCCCACCCCAGGCCCAGAGCCTGTTCTGGAATTCCCCACTGATCCTAGCATAAACCTATTCATGGTCTTCGAGCCACCAACCTCAGTTGTTTTATGTCCCTCCCAGGTACTTCTATCCACTATTTCCTCTTCCTGTCACAAATCCCTGTCCACCCACACCATTTTCCCGATGCCGACTTTCCTCTTGTGTTCCTCTCCGCCCTCATCTCCAGGTCCCTCAGGTTCTACACCCATCTTATCCCTCTGCTTCTTTGCTGCTGCTACTACTATGCTTTTGGTGGCCACTGCTGTACTGCACTCTCTCTTTGCCATGTCCATTCTGGGCTTCTCTTTCAGAAGAAAACTCTGTCTCCTGCCGTGAGGCTGTAGAAAGCCCAGCTGCACCCACCAAAATCATACCAGATAGAAGGCAGATGACTTGGAGGTTTGCTTTGCTTTCCATTTGCTCTGCTTCCTGTTCATTGTCCCTCAGAGAAGTTTGTTTGGTGGACCAGTCGTGAATGTAGAACAGGTCGTTCAATTCTTGACGCTCTACTGCCATCCCATAGGTCTCCCTAGTTTGTGACTGTTCTTTAGCCTTTCTAATTCAGCCTTATTCTGCCTGTCCACTGGGAAAAGCCACCCCTTGAACAGGATAAGAGACACACAGTCCTACTGTCTTAAAGGGAAGAGACTCTCCTTGAGGAAAGGACTCTTGAAGAAAACTTTTCCTAGCTGTTCTTCACACCAGCAGTGAGAACAGCAGCTGTTCATGACAGGAGCACAGACAGAGAAAGGTTTACTTTTTTTTCCTGATTATGACTGAAAATGTCATAGTTTTGTGGGCACCGTTCAGCTGTTTTTAGCAGAAAATTACTCCAAATGTGGCAAAAATTGCTGCCCATTGCAAGAAGTTCCTGTTTTCCAAAAGTGACCAGATAAATTTGCCTCTCTGTGTACATAGGAATGGATTGCATTGCCTTCTCTGGTGATAGGGTGCTAGGCTTGCAAAAAGCATAATAGCTTTGTCTTTTCACGCTTAAATATATAGTTCTGAGGGTATTTTTGGTGATCTGATTGAGTTTCCAACCCCCAGAGCAGAGAAACTGGAAAACCATTCATGGAAATCTTGTCAGGGAAAGAGGCTTTTCTAGGTAGATGAAAAGAGAGTTCCTTACAAAAGGCATGTTACTGTCTCATTTTTATAGCTGTCTGGATCTTGATTCTCTTGTAATGTGAATGACTGTTACAGTCTATAACCTGCTGTTAGAGGTGGGTGCATATTTTGGGGTAAGGTGGCACTCAAGTTGGCTTTTTCTCTAGGTCTGTTGCAAGCAGGAGTTAGATTTATTGCAGTGTTGGATAGTGCCTGGTACCCCAGGGTTTGGTTGGAAAAGGTTCTGGGAACCTTTTTGGACTGTGACTGTACAGCATGGCTGCATTTTTTGTGACACCTAGTGACCACAGCATTTCCATCTGGACTATTTCTCTGTCATTATAGAAACCTTTGGTGGCAAGGCCTGTTCACACAGGTGAATAAATTTTAACTGCATAAAAATGAAGCATGAAATAGGAATCTCCTGTGAATGAAACCTCTGTTAAAATAGCAGCATTGATAAATCCATGGATCGCTGCTTGCAAACAAAGCTCTGAAAAAAACTGCCTGGATTAAAGTGCTGTTGCATAATCCATGGGTGTGTTGTGTTAATTTTAGAACGAGAGGTGATGTGTTCTGTCCTGTCCTCCTTTACTCTGTAAATAATGTATGAAATTGTGAAGATAGATGTTAAGAACAAAATTTCTAACATTAGGGAAGAGTTTATTGCATTGGAATTGGTGTAGTTTAGATAGTGGGTCTGGATTCCTGTGTTTGTTGCTGGGACCTATACTGAGACTATATATATTTTTGTATATATATATATATGTGTTCCTACTACAAGGCCTTTTTATATTTCCAGAGGAACATAATAAAACAGTGTAATAGTATTAACTTTGAAGTAAAAACTTTCTCATAGATATTAATTTTAATTTATATCCATAAGCCCAAAGAAATAAAACAAAACAAAAAAAAAAAGACAGTTGAGTGGAGTAGAGGAATTGAGAAGCTGAGACTGGGAAACGGAGAACTTATTTTAAAAAATCCCTTTGCCTTACAACACTGCTCCCAGCACCATCTCCATTCCACTCTGTGTCCCTATCTGCTCTCAGAGACTGCTTCAGTGGAAACACTCTATGTTCAGCAATATTTCGCACCAGGCAGCTTTTTGTTTTGTGTGATTTTATATTTCTGCTGCCTAGCAGGAAGTTTAGTTATAATTCTGTTGATAAATTTATTTTAAAGTTTTCTTTGAAAATAGATGTTCCTATTTGATATTGTTTCATTCCTCTGTTCTGCCATCTGTAGCTTTTCTGTGCTGGCAGGATAGACACTGCCTGGAAAATCTGATTTAGGATTAGGGTCAGTTTCTAGCTAAATTTGACCTGGATGGCACCAAACACTTTAGGATTCAGAGTTAATATAAAAAATTTATCAATTTTCTTTGCAGAATCAGGATGAACATTGTCCATCAGAGGATTAATTAATTATTTCAGCTAAAGAAGTTTGTAATAGAAACTTTGAGACAAAAATTCAAGTATGTTTTATGCATTCTCTGTTTCTACAGAAATTTAAGAATTTTGCTGATAAAACCAGTAATTTTATCATTCAAAAAGAAAATTAAAAGGTTTTTATATTAACAAGTTGATAGGAAGTGATTAATTTTACAGTTTTGCAAACCTATCTCTAAAGGTATTTAAAAGGTAGAAAACATTCTTAGTGCCAGGCATATCCAGTACTCTGTAGTATTGTCTTGTCTCATTGCATAAAATCCATGTGTTTCAGAAAAATGTTTTGTCATTTGATGTGACTGTTGCTTTGTGGCAAGAGGTGCAGTCTCTGCAGCACAGGGCCTCTTCTGCACACGTGGCTGTGTGGTGTTTGTAGGTGTATGTACCATTCTCAGTTTTACCTCTAATAGAATTAAGTGCCTTTGAAGCACAAGAGGAGTTTTTTAATGAGGCTTAATCTCATTATTTGCTTTTATCTGATCCTATCATTGCTTGTTCCCTACATAGTAGGAAAAGAAAAGCTCCATGGAAATCTTGTTCTCAAGTGTGGAATTGGTGTGAAATCAATCTTTCTTTCTAACAGGAGGCTGGCAGGGAGGGAAGAGAGTGGATCCCAGATCAGCAGCAGAATGCACCAATATTTGGCTTTGGTTTGGGGTTTGTTTGTTTACTTTGTGTGCTTTTCTCAAAGCTGCATGGGTAGAGGATTTTAGTTTTGTTGTAATTCTTATTAATTGTGTTGTTAATCTCTCCACTGTAATTTAAAGCTCTGGTTCCTTTCAAGTTACAAACCTCTTTTTGGTTTATCCATCATGCCTACTAAGGATCTAACTTTAGCAATTTTTGTGTGTTATTGGTTCCTCTAGTTGTGCTGAAGCCTACAGTGGAACAGAGAAATTACTCAGTAAATGTCTGCGGCAACAGTGGTTTGTAATTGCTTAATTAGGCAAATGTACACTAATTTAGCCAGTGAAATATTTTAGCCATCCTTGATTTAATTCTGTGCTGCATGAGTTGGAATAGCACATGAAGAACTAAGGGGGAAAGTGCATCACAAATTGATCAGAATGCTTTCTGTATCAGAGGATACAGCTGTAGTAAACCAGTTTAAGTAGACTGTTTCTTCTAGGAATTCAAGCATAAGTCATCGTCTAAAAAGGTGTCATTAATTATTCACAGCAAGTGTCAGTCATTGCTGCACTTTGGTCCCTACTTAACTCCCTAGGCTACTATCTTTCCATGTGTTTGTATTGCAAGAATTCCTGCATTTTTTTCTGTAGGCAGGGAGCACTGCAGATTTGCTGAATTTATATATTGTTATTTCCTCCTTACATGTATAACCTGTGAAATACCTATAATCTCTTTAAGTAGTGGGCGTATTCTTTTCTTCCAAAATATATTCATGGTGTGTGGGGGGGCAGGAGGAGGAAGAAGAGGAGAAAAGTAGCATGATCCATTTTAATTTAGCAACATTTTTGAATATAGTGAGCTGGGTACTCCAAGAAGTTTCCTCGTATGACACAATGTAGTGTGTAGTGAATGTGGAAGACAAGTGGAAATCCTCATGGGAAGTTTCCCTATTAGGGGCACACCCATGGAACATCCTCTTCTTTCCCCCTCTTGCAATGGATGAGATGAGGCAGAACATGGGGTAGAAGGATATGATTTCTCTACTGGTGCTGGTCCCATTTTTGCTAGAAATGGTGTTTAGAGCTCAGGAACCTGCAAGCAAACCTTTCTGCTTCTGAGTCTGCTGCTTGCTGGGTGGGATCACAGCTTGAGCAAAGGAGAATTGAGTGTGTTGTTAACTTCAAGGTATTTTAGAAGGTTGGAATATTTTCTAGCCATAAGCTGGCATGCAGAGACAATGGAGCTGCACCTGCCAACACAACTGCATTAGAGCTTCTCACATCACAGGCAAGTCCTATTCCCCAGCAGTATTGCTGCCTGGATCTAGTGGATAAAACATGACACTTTTATCTTTATTGCTTTTGCAGGGAAGTCACAGCAGAATTGAGATAGCTCAATGCCCCACACTGAGTGTCCCTCACTTTAGGGAGGCCCAAAGTACTGAGTTGAGCACAGAGTCTGAACTCTGGGCAGGAAAGAGGAAATTGAGAACAACCTTTAGATCTTAAGTTGCCAGAAGGTAACAATACTCTATGCTACTAGTTTTATGTTCCATAAAATGTACGGTCTGTAAAAATTTGTTATAAATTATTGCAGAAATCAGTTATCCCAGAGTTACATTCTCTTCCCCTTTCAGAGAGTATCCACCTTTCTCTGCCTGATATTTCACCCTTATTCATGAGCAGCATTAAGGAAGCAGGTGTATAATTTAATTTTATTTGCACAAGAAATACCTGCCTGTAATATTCATAGTTCATTCCAGTGAGGAAGAGGCACTGAAGTAGACTGTTGAAAATGAAACCTGTTCTCTCGGCTTCTGGAAGGTGTAAATAGGTTTCAATCTTAAACAGAAGAACCTGATTTCATCAGGTTGTAGCAGTAAATAGTGGCAGCAATCAACCCTGAGAAGCAATTAATTTATGCAATAATTAGTAATCACTTTCCTTTATATGGAAATCACATATGGAAATCAAAGGCTAACAGCCTTTCTCAAAGACTGAATGATCTGAATCTTGGTTCCAAAGACACCTTCTATGTCCCATCTTCAGCCAGTTAAAGTTTTCTGTATCAGGTTTTCTGCCAGATAATGAGGCTGAATGATGGCTCTTTATTAGCAGCAGAGCTAGAGATCTGCATCTTCTCTTTCAGTGTTTTTAGGCATACCTTTTTAATCCTTCATCTTTCTGCCATCTGTTTATTCCTTCCTGACAGCATCTGTTTGTCTTTCTGGCAGGTCACAGGTGGATGGCTGGGGTTAGTTCAGTGCATAGAACAGGCCACTTTAGTGGTACAATTTTAGGATTTTGAAAGGTGTTTCAGTACTTGGAGCATGGGAACTGAACTTTTTCAAATATCAATGCACATCTGTGAAACATGACGCATAAAATACTGTTTAATCATTCACAATTGCCAGGAGCTTGTGTTATTCATATATAGACAGATATATTGTTAAAATTTGTGCAATTTTTGTGAGGAAAAAACCCAATGAGGTGCCTAGTAACAAGACTTCGTTCAACCTGTACTGGATAAATTCAGGTCATATTTATTTAAGATTGATTTCCAGAATGAAGTCTCTTGGAGTGTTTCCAAAAGACAATCAATATATATGATGTGATAAACAGACTGTTTTTAGAATGTGCATGACCATTTTCCAGTTTCAGATTGGTCATGATAGGCAGATTACCAGCTCTCAGTGAACTCCTAAGCAAACTAAATTACGTAGCACAACAATGGGGGCAAATTCCTATGATTGGGGCCTGGCAAAACACAAAGGGATTGCCCAGGACATTTGATGGTAATAAGTAAGAAGTTGCCCAACCTGCCAGGCTCCTTGTAAGGACCTTTTCCTTCCCTGCTCCTCTCAGCAGTACTCTGAACAGGAGTTTGGGCAGGATTTTGCCTGGGGACAGAAGACAAATATAAACACAGAAGAGTGACTGGCTACATTGAATGGAGTGGAATTTTCCATCATTGTTATTGCTTATTGTACATATTGCCAGAATGAACAGCATCCCTGGCCAGGAGCCATGGTCCTGCACTCTGGTGCTCACAGGGGACACAAGATGACCCTGCCCAGGGAACTTGTCAGGCATCCTCAAGACAGTGGAAAACAAGGCAAGGCCGACAGACACAGTGGCAGGCGGGGGTAAAAGGAAACAATGAGGGAAAACTGAGCAAACTGAGAAGCAGCATGCTCAGCTGCCAGTAACCCTAATGATTGTCAGTTTTGATTTCCTTTCTTCCCTTTTATATTTTTAGTGTCTCTTTATTTTTTTAAACCATAAAGTAGGTGTTTGATATGCTTCTTATTTTTTTACTGGTGAAATGTTAATCCTGTTAGTAACTCTTCCTCTGTGTCAGTTCCTACTAAGTAAATTTTGACACTTTCCCAGAACACAATCCACATGATGGAAAAATGAAAGTATTAGTCCGGATGTGGGGAAAACTTGCATACTTGACCTTAAGAATATGAATAAGAAGATGAAAACCTCAGTAAAAAAAGGACCTCTGGTATGTTTTGGTAGTTTTCTCAGGAAAGGGTAGATGGTCAAGAATAGGGAAACAAATGTTTTCACCCTCTACATCCTAACATTTTCTCATAAATAGCTTGCTTGAATATTTCTCAACATGTGTTTGATGCAGTTAAGGGCTGCCACAGTTGTAGAAGATTTTGAGGACTGTTCTGTTTAGCAAGTGATCTTCTTTCAATTTTGACAACTTTTGAAAGTTTCACAGCATTTATGACAGCTGTAAGGAATGTCAATAGTAAATATTGAGAACAAATTTTGGGATATTTGAGGAATTTCCTCTGGGAAGGGTAGCTGCCTGGAATGTTTTATGCCAACATTTGTGGGTGAAAAAATGAGTCCATGGATTGTTAAATGGTTAAGAGGCACCATACAGGTCTAAAAGACAAAGAGTTCTCTTTTTCTTAATTTGATTCTTGATGAAAATTGCAGATTCAAAAGTTAAAGTATTTATTCTTAAACCATGAGGAGTCTTTAAATTTCTTTAAAAAATTCCTGAAATGTGCAGTAGAAATTTTCAATGGTGAATTTTTATTTCATGTTAAAAATGAAAGTGACCCATATGAATGATCCACAAATGTAATACTGTAGACTTTTCTATCAGATTATATTTCACTTTCAATTAGAAATTCTTATTCAATATATATTTAAGTATGCATGTATTATTAAATAAAAAGAGATTTTCCAAGATGCTAAAGGGCACTTGATAATGAACTAATAGATACTGTTAGGAAAGCATAGCCCCCAGTTCTAAAGTCTGAGGGAGTGATGTAAAAACATTATCATTTTCTAAAATGAGGATTACAACTTGCTCATAGCTTTCAGCTTCTAACACTGATGGGTACTGAGTGTGTAGGTGTAATTATCAGCATAATAGAAGTCCATTTTCTATGTCAAAAGAAATAGAAAGTTACTTTTCCTTTGATGATAACATTGCTAGACATGAGTAATCTTTTGGGTTTTATTGAATTTATGAGAAATCATCTGAAGTAACTGCACAGAGCTTTTAAAATTCAGTAGAAGTTTTTAATTAGGTTTTAAAAAAATTTTGGTCTTAAGTTCAATTCCCCGTAGAGAAAGCTAATACAAAATTGGCATTTGTGTGTTATTTAAATGTTACTTTACCAAGAAGTTACCAAAATATTTAATTCTGCTAGGAATAAAGATGGATCAGTTTGATACTGGTTGACAGGAACAGATAAAGCCAAAGCTTTACAGCATTGTGAATGTTGTGCAACTATATCTGTAGTGAAATTTAGACAACAGTATTTTTCAGATGTGTGTTATGCTTTGCTCTCTTCTTGTTCCTTATTTTCTGCATACTCTATAACTCATAGGAAAAATAAAAACTTTGATTGATCCTTCAGGAGCTCTACTGCGTAGAAACCAGTGTTGCGCCAGATTCCTGCCTATAACTTCAGACCTTAATTCTCTGACAGTGCTGGACTTTTCTTACTGTGGTGAGGCTCTGCTGTAAGCTGGACCATGCAGGATGTGCCTCTTGAGGCCTGGCTGGAGGCATGGGGATGGGAGGGCTCTGTGTCTAGTTCCGGTTTTGGGGCTCCTGCAGCCAAGGCCGCCCCTGCTCATCTCCCGCTCATCCCAGTTTGCCACAGCGGTGGGGAGGAGCTCAGGGCTTGTACCCAGCAACACGAGCTGGTTTGGTTTACATTGCTGTCAAAATGCACATCCCGACTTTATTTACTTTGGGCCTAATGTGAGGCATTGCATAACTTTAATTTTGTTCTTTTTGCAGTGCTCAGCCAGTGGCACTTTGGGCTGGACAAGACAGTGTCCTTAGCTGCCTTTACACATGGGTTTTAGGGCACTGCTTTATGTAACCCACTTAATGGGTTTTTTTCCTTATATTTTTGCCAGATGGCACCCCTTGTACGTATTTGCCCTTTACAGCTCATTTAGCTTTCCTTGATTGGGGCTCTGCCTCTCTGCTGTGCTAGCAGGGCTTGCTCCCACCCAACGGAGGGCAAACAGCTCAGAAAGGGGTGGTCTGCTGGACTGGAGAAAGGGCAATGGAGCATGGTCCCACCAGTCCTGGCCACCATTCCACAGCTCTGACCAGTTCGTTCAGCTGGGAACAAGTAGGCTCTGAATCATCTTCACATTGTCATGCTCAGCCTGAGCAGGAAAGAGAGCTCCTGTGCCTTCCACAGTGGCTATTGACCCCCATCAGCTCTGTGAAAATTCCTGTATAGGAGTGTCTGAGTGCAATGACTCTTGTGAACAGTGTATCACGTTGTGATCAGTGCATTTTGTTTATTTTAAATAGGGGCATTGCCATGACCAAGCTGCTCTCACAAAATTCTCCAAGAATTTGACTTTTAGAGAGGGCTTTAAGCTTTTCCCTTTTAACGTCCATGCCAGGTGCCTGTCTCCCTGTCCTCAGCTGGTAGGTGGCTGGCTGCAGGGTTGCCAAATGAACACCCACTTTCCAGGACAAGTGTTCAGTAAGTGGCACAATTCAAATTACTCCATCAGACCCCAGGTGCTTCCAGCAGTGTGACCAGTCTGGTCTCTGGCAGGGCAAGTGGCTTCCTCTAGTACTGTGCTCTTTCCCATGGACAGAGAGGTGAATTGATGTCATTTGAGGTAAAAACAGGCCTGGTAGATTTGTGTATGTGTGTCTTCCATCTCAGCTGTACCCATGTCTCCTTATTTTTACTGCTACGATACTAGATTTAAAATGCAATTACCTAATGAACATGATTTTCCATTCAGACATTTTTCATTTAACTAGGGGAGTCACCAAGTTAAAGTTTAAGTCACCAAGTTATAGTGTTTCTAAGAGTTTTAAAAGTTACTTTAATTTTACAAACACTTCCTCAGAGTTTTTGATTCAAAACTATATTATGCCTTTTGTACATGATTCTTCAATTTTTGTCTTAGGATGTTCTTGAAAAACAACATCCTAGTTTTTTAAACTTACCTTCACACTGAGATAAAAGTAGAATTTTAAAACAGGAGGGAAAATGAATTTTTGCAGCTTCTTTAAAAGATTTTTTATAAAACTGCAGTTGAAAAACTTTTCTCAAACCATGCTTGATAAAAAAAATCTAGTTCCGGTTTTATATATCTCTATATATATGTCTCAAGTAACCTTTGTAATAAAATCCAAGAAAGTTAAATAAAATTTCCAACAGATTCTTAGTTGAACACAATATTCTTTCCTGTAAGTAGATGTATCAAATTAAAAATTAAACAGGATGAAGTCTAGTAGATGTTAAAAAGTGATCCAGCATTAAAGTTGAGCTGGAGTTCCTCAAGAAAGGATGTCTTTATTTTAGCATTATCCAAGTAACTGGGATAACTGGATGCCTCTGGCTCAAGTATTAAATGCATGCACACTATTGTATATGCAGGCAGTTCCAGGCATTCATGGAGAGGAGATTGTCATGGAGAGCAAAAGCTGTTATTGTCTAGATGCTTTTGGTTTTCTTTCACTCATACTAAGTAGTCCCTTATTCTAGAACTGACTAATCCCTAAGAAATATGACACAATTTACATTTAGTGGCGTTGCAGGCACCAGTTTCACTGTTTAGTTCCTGAGATACTGGAGTTTACATTTTCGGAACTAGAGAAACCTATTTCACTCTCTGTTCTACTTATCAGATTAAAATACTTTTTCTATGCAAATACTGCCTTCCTCTAGGATTACTGTAATTGATGGCTCTGTCCTTGGATTTGTGGAGATGGCTATTTTCAGACTGTCTGCAGGTAATGACTGTTCTCTGACTTGTTAATCTCTTCTCTTCTGATTATCTGAGCAGATGTTGCTTAACCCCAAAAATGGCTAGGACCATTCATGTCATGGGAAAAATTTTAATAAAAATGTGGGGAAGTTGCAGTCAGTTAGCAAGAGAAATGAAGGCAGGGAAGGTAAAAAGAAATTTTTAAATTGTATTTTTTGTGTGAAAAACTTTCTGGAATGGCAGACTTTGGTTTTGAGTGATTACTAGAGTTAGTTTCTAGATACAGAAGGAATTATCCCCTTTTATGGCGGTCTGAGGCACATGTCCTTCTCTGTGCTTCTTCTGTGAGCTGTGTAAATGACGAGTTTCCAAAGGATGGCTACTTGCAGTTTGTCTTGGCTCTCCACATCTGGGTGCTCTTGGGACCTCTGAAAAGAAACAATTTGGAGTTCTTGCAGAGAGAGGTGTTGGGCACACACTTTTGCCAGCAGAAATGGGGCTGGGGAATTGAGGCAGTTGAGCCCTCTAACAGTTCTAATGAGCTGCTGTTTGATCTTTTGGAACCAGAATATCCTGTGCATGTAGGTAATCCCCTGCCAAAACACAAAACTGAAGACTTATCCCACCTGCTGAGGGTTTGCTGTATCTAATGGGACTGACCTCTCTTGTGGCATTTCAGGCTGTGTCTGCAAGGGTGGGGTCAAGCTTACACAGAGAGGAGCTGTGTGAAAGTGTCCCAGGGCACCACTGCATTGCCAACTCTGATGATGATGAGGGGGCTGATGGAACTCGAGAGCTGTGTGCCCAGCATTCCCATGCAGTTCTGTAAGCATCAGCATGCTCTGAGAAGCTCAGTGTTTCTAGATGGGCCAGTTCATTTCCATTAACCTAAAACCAGCTTTTTGTGTAGTTTGTACTTTTGAACCTGAAGTAAAGCATTAATACCTGCTGGTGCAAGCTCTGGAGATTTAGAAACATGAATTGTAGAGACATTAAATTAAAATTTAGCAATTACATCTGTGTTGCCTTTTGATAGGGCTGGGGAATCAGGAAATTTGGACTCTGTTTCTGGTCATGTCAAATTCACTGTGTGACCATAGGCAAGCAGCTTAACCTCACAGCATCTGAGGTTAATGCTTACCCAACTTGCAGGGTTTTCTGAGGCTAGATTAGTGTTTCTGTTGTTTCTTTGGCATCCTGCAATGGATGATGTTCACAGGGCATATGGTGTTGATAATAACATAAAGCAAAATGAAACGTAAATTACCTTTTTATTTGTTATAGGTGAAAAATGCAGAACTCACACCTCATGTTTTAACATTTTGAAGAACACTGCATAGAATTTGATAGAAATAATTGCAGATAATCAAGCAAGTAAATGTATATAACAATTTTTTTCATTTGTCTGCTTTTAGACGTGATTAATCCTAAATTTTTGATGACCCAGATTAGGTCATCATTGCAGTTACTTTAGCAATGCAGTAATACATTGACACTTTGCAATGGAAAATTATAGCAATGGATTCCCTGAGGAATGAAATGTACAAAGCAACCCTTTCTATGGCAGTTGAAAGGAAACCATCAATTTTTCATTGCTTCATAGATTCAGCTACAAATTGCAAAACTCATCTTCTTTCAGCGTAAGTGGTTTTGGGGCCTTTGGCATTAGTGGTCAGTGGAGTAAATCCTGTATGTGGATTTTTGAAATGTTTTTTCAGTGGCAAAGGAAACTCTTAAGGGAATTTAATTTCCCATCCACAGAAAGGGAAGGCAAGATGAGGGGACATTGCAGGACTAATGCAACGCTGGGCTGTTCCTCAGGCAGTTACCTTATGCATTTAGTTATTTATTTATAAACAAAGGTTTTATATTCACCCCCTATAGTCAAGTGGTTCTGTTTGGCAAATCGTTTTACATTGGATTACTGAAGGTTCTGAGTCTTTCATAAACCAGGTGAACCATACAGCATCTCATTTGGCTTTCAGTTAGTTTGGAATTACTGGACTTGATGCAGCTCTATGTTATTGAAAGATTTTTGTATAGATTGCCATGTGTGCTGGTAACCTTTGCAAGGAGGTTTCAAATCTGGATGAAAGCTAGAATTTCTTAGTCATTTTCTGTATGAATATATAGGCTTGGGGTTTTTGTCATTAAGTAATCATGTGTTCAAACCTGTGTCCCTTTAGGAAGTTTCTTTAAATACCTAGGCCATTTTTAATGGCCTTTTTTTAACCCTTTTTTAATGGTTGCTCTTTGTGTAGCATTATGTTCTATAACTGATCTTTTTCACACTGAGGAGTGCTAAAATATAAATGGATGTGATGCTGGAGCTCTTCCAAGTGTGTTGGTGTATCAGGAGCACTGGGAATTCCCCCTTGCAGATTTTCATGTCAGGGATACATGGTCCAAGCAAGGTGCCACCTTCTGAACACCACAGGAGCTGGCATATATGTTATTTCAGAGAAGATTTGCATTCTGAAGGAAGATAAGTTGGTAAAATTCTGGGTATTCATTCTTCTCCCTTTTACAACAAGAGGTGAAATAAACACAACATTATCTGGTTGTTTAGACTGATGAAGTCAAGCATCAAGTAAAATAAAGTCCTAATTCTTCAAACTTTTATGTCTTCATCAGTACAGTGGAGTGACACTGTTGGAAATCCATGATTAGGAACTAATAATTTACTGTTTCTCAATAGCTTTTAAAAACCAAGTGATGAATCTGCTCTTCACTGACTTTTCTTCATGGAGTGATGCTATTTATGTGTTTTGATGGTGCTCTAAAGTCTATAGGAAGTCCTTTGATAGTTGAGCCAATATTTTGTTAACAGGATGTTTCCATCTTCTTTTACTACTTTAAACTTACCAAAAACCATTTTGGAAGCTCTCTGTGTTTATAAAGGAGATGACAGTGCTATCTGATTAAAAGGGGCATAACTTGTTGCCCCACTTCTCTCACGTTGTTGATTAGCTGCAACAGATATTGATGCCAAATTCACTTTTTATATTAGTAAATTTAGCACATATGCATGACAGTGTTTCCTCTTGTACCACCATTAGCAGACTCTAACTGGCATTCTGCCACTGTGGAAAAGGAGAATTGTTTTAGCTCAGTGTGCATCTTGTGTTCACCATCTGTATCCTCTGTTTTTAGGGCCTGATACTGCAAAACTATTACAAGAACAGTTAGTTATCCAACATCTGCTTATGTTGCTGGTGATTACTTATGCCTGTTAATAAAGACAGGGGTTTTTAAGAGCTGGGCCTTTTATTCGTGAAGTGCATTCTGAATATCTGTTCTAAATCTTGTAATGGTCACCATTTGTTAATGGTATTCATTACACTTACAGCCACGTGGACACCATTGTGAGTTTTTGAAAAAATACCACAAAGGAGTGTAATGCCAAATCAAAACAAAAAAGTGGTAGCTGAAGGGTGGTAGGGTACAAGTCAATAACACGTTAAGTGGCATCTGTTCTGATGTTTCTCTGCCCTTCCCAGGGAAGGATTTTCCAGATGTCTAACGTGAATTTTTCATGCTGTGATTAGGTTTATTGTCCCTGACTGTATCCATAGTACAATTTAGGTTTGACACATGTCTCTAGTCTTGCATAACTGGCACAACACTGCAGGTAGACATTATAACAGGCTAGGTTTAGGGCTTATGTTTCCATGCATTTGTTAGATGGGGAAAACAGCTTTTGTTTAGGCCAGCAGTGTTATCCCCAAGTCCCAGAGTGGCCTGGGAGGGAGTTACAAGACCAGGTCTGAGAGCCCCCCTTGAACCTGTCTGCAGTGTTCACGTGGGTTGCAGAGCTGTTTCAGGCCTCTGCTCAGAATTTCTGTGGTTTTTATAATTGCCAGAGGGTTACCCTGCAGTGTTGAACAGTTGTGTGGCTGTGATGGGCTGACATGGTGAGACTTGCCACAACCCAAGCCCTTCCATCATCGCTTCAAGACCTCTCTGCTGGAACATGCCCCATGTGTTTTGCTTTACATCTCTCCCAGAGCTGACCACAACTACAAAACAACCTGGTTCCTTTCATTACTGCCACCTCTCTGAGGTGTTACACCTTGTGTGAGCTGCCACCTCACTTGCCCATGGCTCACTTTCAGGTTGGGATTTAAAAGACTCCTTACAACTTCCCAACAGCAGAGCAGCTGGAAATCTTTTTTGAGGCAATACCTCTTTAGGTTTGGAGGGGCAGCAGCTCTGTTCATGTCCCCATCATGCTCTTCATGATGCTGGTGTGGATCCCAGGAATCTGCAGCTCCATCCCACCTGGGTTCCTGCCCAGCCCAACCCTGCACTCCTCTTGGCACTCTCCCAGACTCAGCTTAGCACCCAAATACTTGTGATAGGATGACTGGAAGGCAGTCAGGAGGTTTTCAGGTAGAGTGGGCTGTAACTTGGTTTGCTTGTTTGT
Source organism: Erpornis zantholeuca (assembly GCA_013400515.1). NCBI lineage: Eukaryota > Metazoa > Chordata > Aves > Passeriformes > Timaliidae > Erpornis > Erpornis zantholeuca. The sequence continues at coordinate 16,996 of VZTN01024158.1, forward strand.
TGGTGAAGAAAATACTGCAAGGGTTTATGTGCCCTTCATTGGTGACTTCTGAGGAGAGAGATTCAGTAGCTAACTTGGCTGATAGGCTCTGTTTAGTGTGTAATGGACTCCTTAAGTCTGCAGATGAACTTTTGTGGAAAAAAAAAAAATTATTCTGATTTTGCTGAAGATAAAATCCATGTACATCATATATTTTTTCCTTGTTAATAATGGGAATAATGTTGTGCATTTTCTATAATACTTATTTGTATTTGGTATACGTCACACTGGGTCACCTTGCAGCATGTGGGCAAAAGACTTGTTCTATTTTCAGCACCCTTAACTGTGAGAAAAGTGGCTTAGATTCTTCTTCCCTCTGCAGTTCCAGGAATCTTAGTTATAACTGCACCTAATCAACCCTCAGTGTCCTTAAAACATACAGGTACAGCTCATTGGCATAAAAGGTGGTACAGAAATGAGAAGCTGATGTGAGTTTTTTGCTTCTGTTCATGCTAACCTCCAAATGAAGGCTATTTACAAAGCAGTGTTATGTGTCACCCAGCTTTATTTGCCACTTCATAGAACTGGAAGTTTAGATACTGCAACTATCCAGATTGTTTCAGTAATGTAGTTTAATGCAAATTCACTGATGACATCCATATGTATTTTCACAAGCATAAAGAATTCTGTGAAGACAAAAAATTTTGGTATTGACCTGTACAAAAAAGTTTCAGTTCTAAGTTCTAGATAAAATTCAAAGATAGCAGATGACAATTTACTCAGCCTCTGTGGGGAAAGAAACATTTTGAACATTGAAAACAAATCAGAAAAAGCACAGTCCAAAAATAATGTTTTTTGGAAAATTGAGCTTTTAACAAAGAAAACTGGAACTCTGCTTTGGCATGGCAGAGTTGGACCTTGCTGTGTAGTCAGCAATAAAAAAGAGTGGTTTTAAATGCAAATAAATTAAGAAATACAAACAAAGCAAAATTTGTGGCAAATTCATAATCAGCCTTTCACTGTGATTTACATTAAATAGTCTTTTCTTTAAGTATTAAGTATTAAATTACAGAAACTACCTCTCATGGTGTTTTGGAAACACTGTGGAATTGCTCTTTGTTTGTGACAAAATGGGGAAAACGAATGAGCACTGGACTTGTGTATTTGATTAAACACTTCTTTAAAGTAACACTCTTGTGTGGTTTCAGCTTTCCTCCTTGGCTTTCACTTGTCATCTTCTGGCTGTGTTCTCTATTTTTCCTTTGTCCATAGTATTAATTTCAGCTTCTGAAATTACTGGTTGATTGAATGACTTTGCTTACCACTCAGTTGTCTTCTTGCTGTTGTTTATAAAACATCACTGTAGTTACATGTAATGCAGATATGATTGGCTGGCTAGGGTTATAAAATAAGACTCACTATAAAGGCTGTAATATACTGTGGGCACAACTGCCCAGGACTCCCTGAGAAGCACAATAAATGCCTTATCTGTAAAGGAACAGAGAATCTTTTGTTTGGTGTCCTGTGTTTTATACATGAATTCAAGTGATTTTCAAATTTTTTATGTAGCAAAAAAAACTATTGGTGATTATAATGTTGGAGCAGAATCTTCTTCAAAATTCTGTCTCCCAGCTGCATTAAGGATTTCACTGACATTGCATCTCAGTGGAGCCATCTGATGATTTGGACTATCAATGGGATAGCATCCATCATATGGAGCATCAAAAAGCATTTTTATTTTATTAGCTAGATACTAAATAAAATGAGTAAACCTTTGTGAAGTGTGGCATTGTATTTTGCCATTCATTTTTCTTTATCCAGGTTACTTACGGAAGCTATATCCGAAACGAATGTTAAAAGTCGAACAGGAAGGACTCATTTAATCTGTGTCCATTCACTTTTCTCTGTGTGGGAGGTTAGTCTCTTCCAGGAGCTACAGACAGCTCTGTGGCTGCTCTGAGCACAGGAACAATCTCAGAGTTTACTGTATAGAGTAAACCTTAACTACTTCAGCTCATTGGGGATAAACTTGAGAAAGAGGTCATGATGTTCCACTATAGACATCTTTATCTGTGCTCTGGTCTTTTTGTAGGTACAGTTCTGTAATCACTTATGAGCAAACCTGTCCTTTTAGTAAGGCAGTAGATACTCCTTGGTCTTCTCTCTCAACCTTGTCCCTTTACAGTGTGCAGCAAACCGATTTTCAGTAAAGCCATTTGGATTATCTTTTATTAAAAAAAAAAAAATCAACAAAGCCTTTACCTGTTAAGATGCCATGTGAATTTGTTTTCAGCCAGAATAGAAAAATATTGAAATAACTGCAGGTCAATGAAAACTGCCTGGCAGGAACTTGGTAATGTCCATTTGACCTTTTTCTTGCTTATGTATATGTTTAAAAAATACTTGTAGAATGGAGGCTAAAGCAGTAAATTTGCTCTAAAACTGGTATACTCAAAATCCTCAGAAGCTTCTGCACAGAAATGTATTAAACAGCTCCTTTCCACTGCCTTCCTTCATCATCATCATGTACCTTTGTTTTAAATAGGGTTTTTGTGAATAAGGTGGCTGAAGATAAGAACCAGGACCACTTGGTGTAAATGTCCCTTTACACAGTTGGGCCAGAGTATAAAAGAGCTGCAGGGCAGGCAAAGGCCATGTCTCTCAGTGTGCAGGAAAGAGGAGATGAGCACTGTAGCTGGGCTCAGCTTTAAGTTGTGTTGGCAGTTTTCTAACTAATGCCAGGTGATCTAATGGGTCAAATACTACAAGGATTCTGAAAATAGGTAAAATGTATTTTGAATTAAGAGACTGAAGGTTTTTATCATATCTGTTAAAGCTTCTCCCAGTGTAAAAGTTTGGCATGATATATGGCACAGGGTTGCGGGTTTGCTTCCAGTTTCATGGCCAAGAGCCCCAGTTTCCCTGACTTGTGGTGGCAGATCATGGCAGTAGCTACACATGGTAAGAATGTCCCTGCAGAAGGATATTGCACTAGTTTGTACAAGTATACATCAGGCCAGAAAAATGAAACTATGAGGGCATCACACATTGTCTGCTGGAGACAGTAGAAAATCCACAGTGAAAAAGGTGGGTCAATAAAAAACTGGCCTGGAAATTTCCAATATAATGCAGTGTACGTTTTTGAAAAGCACATATGCTCCATCTGATGTTAAAAGAGTCATTGAGGAACGAGGGAAGGAAAAATTAACATGTATCTGAACTAATTAGCATAGGCTTCCTTTACAGTCAGCAGAAAGAGGCAAACTTACTAAGTTGTCTAAAAGAAAGAAAAGCCTAAAAGCACCCATATGTCTGTCAGCCATAAAGAAATTTAGACAGCTAACTCAGACAGAGATGTATGTTGGGATGAATCCTACTCTGGCAATCATTTCAGACTTCAGTAGACTGTGGATCAGCTTTGACTGAAGTTAGGCTGCTGTGAAGCTGTCATGGTAAGTTTGTCAAGGTCCTGGTCAGCTGAGAACCAACTAACTTACCACTCCCCCCTTTGTTATCATGTTATCCATTGCAAATCTCTGCAAAACAGATTGGTGCAGCAGTTTGACCTCTTTGAAATAAGAGAGTCTTCCAAACAGTGTTGCAAAGGTGTTCTTTGCTTCCAGATGGATTTTTTGTGTTTTGTTTATTCTCATTCCCAAAATACACATCTTTTCAGTCAGTGTGTTTACATAATGTATGCTTCTGTTTAGTACAGTAATTGTAAACAATTATTCCCTTCACAGAAAAGAGGATGCATGATAATTATTTAGCAGCTTGTTCCTTGGAGATTTTCTGTGCAAATCTTTGAGGGACACGACCTAAACTAGAGGCTTCTGAGTTGTTCAAAAAACCCACAAAATGTAATGGGCTTTTTCCTGGGCCACATTTTCAGTAGACTGCTGAAACAGTAGTTGCTTCAGGTATTTGTGCATGGTAACAGTCCTTAGGCACTGAAATACAAATGTCTGCAATTAATGACCTAGGTTTTAGCCATGGTTGTAATAAAAGTAAACAGATGAAGAGATAAATTTTAGTATCCCTTGCTAAATATTTGTCCAGGAAGCTGCAGCCCCATGAGATGAGGTATTGTCAGGTACTTAGTGTAACTTTTTTTTTTTTAATGTTATCTGTGTGTTTCTGTATAAGTTAAAAAATTGAAGCTGGAGTCTACATAAATAAGCAGAGTCTGGATCCACTGCATTTATAATGTGTTTTGCTGGCCCACTTGAGTTACTGGAGAAGGCTGGATGCCCAAGGCCATTAACCAACTGTGCAGCAAAGCACCCCTCGTCCCCATCACACTCTCACCCTTTCTTTTGGGAGCAGTTTTGAGTGTGCCAGGACTGCTTACTGGCTCCCTCAACAGATCACTCCAGTACATAGATGCATGCCTGTGCTCTCTCCTCATCCCAGGAAGAGGGTTAGGTATTTAAATTGGATTAAGCTGCTGCATAAAAGTGGCAAAAGTTGCATTTCAAGTCATTTAACATTGCAGTTCTTCTCTTGCTTTATTTCTCTGTTGGCACATACACAAGCCAGTTGGCCTTGTCTTGTGTCCTTTTTGATACCTCATTTTATCTCTGCCCTCCACGTCTTATTTCTCTGTCCATGTTGCTAAATTTGTCATATCATCTTTTAGAATTTTCCTTTTGCTGTCTTCTCTCTGCCTCATTCAGCTGCATCAGCCTTTCTCCTTCAATGCCTTCACTGATGCTCTATGTTGTGAACAGTAGCATTAAAACTAATTTGTATTTGCTTTGATTCCATAACGACCTCACATTAGTCTATTTCCTTATTAATACTCTGCCATTGAGATAATGAACCTCATTACAACGTGTTTTCCCCTAACATCACCAGCAGGACTCCAGTTTGTGAAGTACAAGCTGGTTGAACCCTTAGTGGATGCTTGATTTAATTAATGGGAGGACACAAATTTAGCAAGCAGGCCAGTATTCCTCTTGGAGACAAAATGATAATTACCAAACCCTGCAGGTTATTTGTAAACAGCAGACAGGTATTTTTCCTAAACTGACTAATCCAGCACTTCAGTAATATGATTATCTCTTATTACAACCTTTTGTGGACTGTCTCGCATTTTGAGATGAAACCTAGTATTTTTTCCTTTAGTATGCATATTAGAGATGATTCAGTTCTTTAAAATCACCATGCAAATGCCCCAGGGCTTTGTATTTTCTACTTACTGTGTTGTGGTGCCGTTTACACTGCTGTGGTGAGCAGTGTTTCATTTGGATCGTGAAACAGTGAGGAAATGGTTCAAAATATGTTTTGCTTAAGCACTTTATCTTCCTAGTGCAGCTGGAGTTTTTATTTCACACTCAAATGCACTAGTAAAACAACAGGCACCTTTTTTTTCCTAATCCGTGAAGCAGCTGAATACAGCAATAAGGGAACTGGAGTAATTTAGCAAGTATTTATATTTCTTGAATAGTATCCTTAGAAGATAGACTTTTTTTTTTTTCTGTCTTCCTTCTTTTTCAAGCCTAATGTCATAGTATCTGAGCACCTGGTGTCTTTCCAGTGCCCAGTGCCTAACCACACTAAAGAGGAAGATGGCCTTACCTGCATTTCAGAAGCTGGGATATGGGGATGTGGGGGTTACCTGTGTTCTGGAAATGCATGGAGCATAGGTTGCCATCACATGAGGACTGTCCCATTAGGGCTTTCCTGCGAGTGCTGATGGGCTGCAGCAGGTGCCAGACAGCTCTGGTGAGTGCCACAGTGGCGGTGAGTGGCTCTGGTGAGTGGCTGCAGGGTGGTGGGTGGCTCTGGTGAGTGGCTCTGGTGAGTGGCTGCAAGGTGGTGGGTGGCTCTGGTGAGTGGCTGTAGGGTGGTGAGTGGCTCTGGTGAGTGGCTGTAGGGTGGTGGGTGGCTCTGGTGAGTGGCTGTAGGGTGGTGAGTGGCTCTGGTGAGTGGCTGCAGGGTGGTGGGCATCCCTGGGAAGGTCTCTGGCAGGAGTCACCCGAGCCACTGACACAGAGTTCGTGAGTGGTTCAGAGCAGAGTGCACAGGGAACGATACTGACCTGGAAACCAGACTTGAGCTATGTTGTCATGTTCCTTTTCAATGCTGGCGTGTATTGTCCCCTACCATTCAGAGTTATGAAGGCCCATGGCACACTGTAAGCTATGCCATGTAGGATGTTGGTGAAAATGTTCCTGCTCTTATTTATTGTAGATTAGAGCAACATGGGTGAGTTCTTTGTACTTTAATGGTGTGACTCATTTTGAGACTGTTTTTGGTAAAGTTCACAAATGTATTTGAGTATTTGTAGAGAGCTGCTGTAGGAGTAAGGTTGGCCAACAGTTTGTACTCTTTTTTTTTTTTTGTGACCAGATGGTTCTGCTTTTGTCTTTCTCTTTTTAATCCCTTGCTTTAATAGTTTTTTTAGGCACTCTTTCTACTCACCACTCTTCATAAACTCTTGCAGTTTGCAAAAGAAATAACATAAAAGTTAGAGTTACCCTGTCCAGTGATTTGAGTCCAGGGTTGAAAGTTATAACAGGAATTGGTGTCTGCCTGTACTTAATGCCTATCTGCACTTGGAATAGGAAGATTGTTCTCCTCGTGCAACTTTGCAGTCATAGTGTTGCATATATTTGTACTAGTCAGGGACTGAGTCTGTAAAGACACTACAGTCATCAGATTAAGAGCAGCAGACTTCAAGACTGATTGAATGGTTCAATCTGGGCTAAAGAAGAATTCAGTTGTAGGCCACCTGATATCTCATGTATGCTGGATACGTTTCAGATAATTTGTCTGTCCATTACTACAGTATGCAAATTTCAGGTTTTTTCTGTGTTAATTCTCATGGTATTCCCACAGGATAGCAAAAAGCAATGATCTCTACTTCCTCCCCAACTTGAAAAGTAGAGATAGTTGATTTTTGTGCCTAATTTACCAAGCTGAAAAATCCTTAAAGTGAGCTATTTCCAACACCTTATTTTTTAATTCCCTACATGTTACGAGTGTGTAAGTTCTTTTGAAAAAGAGTCCATTTCAATAGAAGTTTCATTGCATTTATCAGCAAACATCTATCTTGTAATAGCATTAAAAATCTGGCCACAATATTTCTCTATTTAAATGTTCCTCAAAATCATACTGTAAAAGTGAATTTATCTCATGCAACTGTGGAAGCCCCCAACTCAGCAAGTTATCTTAGGCTTTCTACATAGTCATCAGACAGAAATGTGCACTTTTTAGGATGTGATTTCTTTTAAGGATTTTATCTCTTTCAGTCATGAAGTCCCTACTTCTATCTATTGACTGCAAAATAAATCTAGTTCAAAATGTTTTCTCCTGTGCTATAAATACTTGCATTTATTTAGCTGAATTCAGCCTTAAGAAATTCATCAAAGACACACAGGATGTCTTGCAGCAGGAAGGATTTTACCCAAATCTCCCAAATACTCAAACCTCTACCTCCTGGACATCGCCAGTCTATCCAGCAGATTGTATCACTGCCTTTGCTGTCTGTGATACATCTCTTCCCATTTAGTTTGTTGGACTTCAGCTGAACTCTAACTGTACAAGCATGTATTAAGGAGAAGAAACTAAAAACGTAGGATAAAAAATTTCATCTGGAGAGAAGTGTTAAAGAGAGCTTTTTACCCACTCTAGCAAAAGGTCTGCTGAATTTAACATCTGATTTCCACAAAAATTGCCCTTAAGATTTCTTTTCCCCATAAGTTTTGACATACATTTTGGAATTCCATGTGCAAGATAACACATTCTATTCACATTTGTGAAAGAAATCCCAATCTCTCTTAAAATTATAATGTATTATTTAACTCTATATGACCTTTTGAGAAGGTAGGTAAGCTTATGCTAGAAAGCCAAATACAGACCTGGCACAATGTCCAGAGAATTCATTGTGAGTTCCACATGCTTCTTTAAGGGCTCAGTAAGTCTAATTCATTGTTGTTAAAGCAAATGTTTATTTGACAGTAGAGAACAAAGCAACCAGGCCCATTTATGGTATTATTGTTCAGTTTCCATCTTTCCAGATGACATCAGAGGCCAGAACATGGATTATAACCCATTTAAAATGGAAGATTTCTTTCTGAACTTTTACTCCAGCTGCTGGAGACTGGCTTTGGAAGAGGCTAATGAAAATGCTCCTATACTTTTTTTTAATGTAGGTACTTGTCCTCAAAGAACTGAATGCAGGCCAGCAATTCCAGCCCTAGGCAGCATTTGAATATCCTATTACGTCTGTGACACAAATGACTCTCCTGTGGGTTCAGCCAAATTAGAAACTATGAAACAGATACCTGGCCTCATCTTTATCAGGCACATCCTGTCCTAACAGTCTCCATATCACAGTTTTAAACATGCTTTTTCAATGAATCATCTTATTTTGAAATGATGTGTTGCCCATGATTCTTGGTAGTTAAATAAGTGTGATTTGGGTTTCTGTTGGGTGGTAACCTGCCAAATGGAAGATTGGTAACAAAATAAAGTCTATATCCTGAGTATATGCTGTAGACAAATAATGATTATCTCAAGCAGCAGTAAAGTATCTTTTGAGTTATCATTAGTTCTTATTTCCTTCTGCCTCATTTTCATTGACTTCTTCATTGACCGCAGACCCTGAAACACACAAGCCTAAAGACTGTAAAGCTTGCACATCAAAAGTGCACATATTTTTATTGGAAAATGAAGTTTACCCTTCATAGCCATACCTGTATGCCAGTCGTGATCTTCTGCAATGGAGATGATCAGCAAGGTATAAAACTACGAATCCTTTCTTGCTGATTTTTCAAAACAATAATCATGTTACATTAGCACCACAGCTTTTTTCCGTGCGATATGGTAACGTGAATTTTTCCATTCATAAAAGTAGCTGACTCTTGAATAATCCCAATATTTCAGGAAGTATTGGTGAGGAAGGTTTTTTATGTGTGGGTTAAATATATCTGGCAGTTAAGGTGGTCTCTTTGCTTGATGACCTTGGCTCTGCTTGTTCAGGAACAGGGAGTAGCCAGACAAGACTCCAAAAGGGGCTAAGCCTGTCCATTTTCTAGGAGGTTCTTATCATAATGTTTGCTGAGAGGCTGTGGAACAGGCAAGATAGTAAAAAATTGAAGAGCTGCTTTCAAGGAAGGCCTGCTCTTTTGTATGACTTTTTGTACTCCACTGCCAGATCCATATCCCTGCACTTCTTGATCCTACTCTGACATGTGACAGTGGATTGGGAAGTATTGTTAGTAGTTAGAAGAGGTTTCTGTGGTTGGTCTCCAGCAGCCACTGAGCACAAGTGCCTCTCTGTCTCCAAGGCTGCATGAAGAAATCCTGGAATTGAGCTGAGATCAGTGCTACAGGGAGCTGTTGGCTTCCAGAAGCACCAAAATAGATGTGTCTGTGCTATCCACAGTCACAGGGCAACAGAGGCTCTCTTCTCCTGTGTCCCAGAGGAGAGGAGATCAAAATAGTCTTTCAGTTCTAATAATGAGTTACTTTTTGTCCAAACCTTTTGCCAGCTTTGGGGGAAGCCTTGCAGTGAGTAATGCAGTATAGATTCAGACCCAGAATAGGTCTTTCTTGTATTAAGGTAGAGAAGCACTCTACATTCCTGTTTTACGCTTCCAGTTTATTGCTCTCCCTCCTCTCGTCTATCCTGCTTGACCATGTGCTTTCTTCAAGCCACCAAGAACATCCATCTCACTTTTGTCACAGGATGATGTTTTTTGTGCAAACATAAATATTTAGAGAAGTTTACAAAAGATTAAGCTTCATCCAGTCAAGCATTTCTTCTAATGCAGTGTTGGGACAAGTCAGCAGAGAGCAAGAGCCTGGGCTGGCGTCCACAGCTGTTGCAAGATCAAACTGTGGAACATTGATTTTTGATTCCACTGATTTCACTGACCAAAACCATTTTTGAAGTTGTCTGGGTTTATTTTCCAGAGTGAAATCCTTTCCGTCAAAAGAGCTTCTTCAGTGTGCAGGCTTTGTCCATATCGTAACTCTCTTGACTCAGATTTATTGTTGTTATGTAAACTCCTGATGAAAATATGGTGCACTTCCTGGAACAGTGAAAAATAAATCCATATTAGAGAAGTTTCAAGGATGCAATGCAGAGCAAAAATAGTTGGGAGACCTGCCCACAGTCTTCAACAGTTTGGGTTTCACTCTGGTCATCCATACCTGAGAAAAATGATGCCAGATTCCATATTGGTGTAATACAGGGAGACTTCGAATGAGAAAATCCTGTTTAAGTAAGAATGTAAACAAAGAATATAAAACTGTTTGTTTTGTGTTAGGTTTTTTTCCTAGTAAGCTATAACAAACAAACAGAAGTTATTCCATCATTTATGCAGCTGGTAAGTAGTAAGATGATGGAAATACATTCAAGTCAAATGGGCGCATGTGTGCAAACACAGCAGCATGTGTTTCCTTTAAGGAGCTGTGTCCGTCTTCAGTCTCAAGCACTGCCGGTTTGGCTTTCTGCTCCACTGGGAAGTGGATTTGTCATACCAGCTAAAATACTATCTACCTCTTGGACAGCTCACAAGTGACACCACTGTGGTGATGATGGGTGAAAAAAGAGATGTCTGGCATGCTTTTCTTCAGTGTTGCTTTGCTGCCCCTTTCTAGCGAGGCAACCACAGGAAATCCACAGGAAATCCTACCTTCCTAGAAAAATATCCTGCTTCCTCCTATGGGGGCATGGATCAGCCAGCTCAACTGGACTGTGGGCAAATTGAAAGAGAATAATCTTTCGTAGGAAGTTGCTCAAGCTTCAGTGTTTGAGACACTGAAAACCACAGAGGACAAAAACCCAACTGGTTGGTCTGATCAAGTGTCAGCGATATCTTGGGCAGGACTGTTGGACTAGGTCACCCTTAGAAGCCTCTTCTGACCAACATTTTTATATTTTGATGACCAAAAAATCTAACATGTTTTTCCCATCTTTAAAATCCATGTTTCTCTGATAAACGTTGCTGGGTCTTGTATTTGTTTCAAATTTTTGTAAATACTCTTTTCTGAGCTTTTAATTAAAGATGCATATAATTAAAGTACTGTTTTTACTGCATGTTATAAATTATTTATGCTATTCTATGGGACTGTGAGAAATTTTTAAGCTTTTTTACAGCAATCTGAATTTTCATCATTTTAATACTTTGAATATATTCCTGTAACTAAACACATTGAACCTAAAGAAGTTATATTAAATTTATTAATACCATGAGAAATATGCTTAGGGTTGTAGGTCTGTTACTTTGATGAGTAATATGAATGGGCAAATTGAAACTCAGTCATCATTTGAATTGCTAATGTAGCTGAAAATGACTTCATAGTTCAAGCTGGAGTACGAAAGAAAAGAAAAAAATGGTATATTTAATATCAGAAAGTTATGCTATCTCACACAGCAATTAAAGCCAGGAAAGTTGAAAGAGAGATCTTGGCAGTTCTGTACTTAGAAATCCTTTAAATCTCTCTGTGAAAACTGCTCACTGGTTTCAAGCATTTCCTTTCAGGCAAACCTTAAACTATAGGAATTAGGATGAGAAAAAGCAGTTCCTCTGAGATGATGATTCTTTCCCATGATTGTGGTAGCACAAATGAACTAGAGGAAACTTTCCAAACCAGGTCCCTGTTCCAAAGCACGTGAGTGTAAAGAGGCAGGGTAGGGAAGAGGAGGGGTGAAACTACAATACAGAAAGCAATCTGAGTAATGCAAGCCATGTATCTAACAGATTACAGCTGGTAGAAAGTGACAGCAATTTTTCAGGAGGGGAAGAAAATTAAATTTATTCTTATTTAGCACAGAATGTGTTTTGGCCAAATGTTTGGGGGTTTTTTTGTATGCATTTTCAGTTTTAGAACACTATTTCTATTTTCTCAACATTAATAATTAAGAGTGGGAAACAAATGTTATATTTTTGGATCTTATAAGGATTTTTTGGGGGAAGAAAGGAAAATTGCAGGAAAATTCCATATAAAAATGTTTGTGAGATTCCAATTATTTCTGGTGGGTGCAGAAATATTCAAACTTATTCCTGAATGAGTAATTCCCTTCAAACGTGGAGATGATTTAAAAAAAGAAGTTTATACTCAAAATCCATGATTTTGTTGTAGAGAAGTTAGAACAAGTAGTTTGGAAAAAAAACCCTGAAACCAAACAAACCAAAAAGCTCAAATGTGGGTGTACAAAACACGACAGAAACAAAAGGGTGTGTAAATGCTATCTTTCCTCTTCATTGTGTCCTTGAGAAGCAGGTCCTTTCTTCCAGGTTTCTTTTCAGCTCAGTGACTTTCTGGGTTGCTGCAAACCCCGTGTAGTCCCTCTGGGTCTCACATGACCCAGTTGCTCTCTTTTTAGAGGAACATGCCAAAATAACATGAAACAAACGATTGAAACTAATGCCATATGTCACAGCTTGCTGATGAAGGTCCTAGTTCAACTGGTGTCTTTGAGGAATGTGCATTTATTGATGGAGAAAATATTTTAACAAAAGAACCTAGACAAATCTAGCACATAAAGCTAATTCTTGCAAGCAATGAAGTTTGTGTCAGTCTTCTCCCACCACCACCTCATTTTACAGCATAACAAATCGTTAATTTGTTTTCTATTTAAGTGGTTACCAATAGTAACTTTCCAATTTTTGAGGCAGATAGGAAGAGGTTCTTTTAGCAATGTCTTTTCTTTATTGCCTACTCATTAGAAGAATTGCTGCTTAAGACTAAGGAAGCTTTTTAAGATTGACTTAAGTGATGTGAGGGGAAACTGAGAAAGTATGTGGAGAGAAGTGTGATAGAGCCTCTTAGTACAGATTTGAGTATGTGCTACTCTGCTGTCAAGGTCCCTGATGGGCACACCAAGCTCTGCAGTGTGTGTATTTTTGACTTCAGCTTGTATAATCTGTCTTTATCTAGTCATAACTTGAGGCCCAATAACCAGAAGTACCAGGTCTGGATGTCCTGACAATTACCCTCCCCAGCTGGTAACACACATGTGGAATATTTAGACAAACATTTGTTTCTATTTTCAAAATTTGCTACATCATTGTAGCATCACAGAAGAAAGGATTTTAATAAACAATATGTTTCCTTAGGATAACAGCTCTAATTTAGGGATGTTGTTTTTTTGTTTTTTCCTTTACAGGAAGAAGGTATCGTGAAGGAAATAGACATCAGTCATCATGTCAAAGAAGGTTTTGAAAAAGCAGATCCTTCTCAGTTTGAACTGTTGAAAGTATTAGGACAAGGTTCATATGGAAAGGTAATTTTTATTGTCACCTAATCATGCAGAGCAACACTGAAAATATTGTGTGCTTTCTCTGAGTTCATTTGCACTGCTGACATTTTGCATATATAAATTATATTGTAAAGGCAGATAAGGAAAGCCCTTCTGTCTTCATTTCAGTAACACTTCTGTCTTTTAGCTGGATTCCTGCATGTGAACCAGTTTAGAAAATAGTGCCTATGGTTCTGGACCTGGACTAAGGAGCACAAGTGATTGTTAGTAAGCATCATTGTTTATAAAATTAGACCCTCCTCCCTCTTTCTGACCTATCCACCAGGCAGGTGAGTGTGCCACTGCTGCTTAGTTGGAGGATGCAAACAGGAATATTCAAAGACTTAAAGAAGTTAGCTGCACAATTCCCACTGAGGGCAACCTCCAGCACATTTCCAAGTCCCAGACTGCTGTTTAGCTCACACTCAGAGGCCTTGAGAGGGTCCTGGAGATAAACACCAGTGCAGAAAACAGTAACCATTATCACAAGAGCATGGGGGAAAAAATCCTGCCTGTATGACCACAAGCTAATTTGTGGAGAAATAACTTTCTCCACCTGTCTTAGGACACAGGATTTTCTTAACACCAAAGACAATTCTTCAGCAGGGCGTGTTGATTGGAAATGAAAACAGGAAGGAAAGATGGAGAGAAAGAAGGAAGAGTCAATTTAGCCTAAAAGTCTTTCCATGATTTAAACAAGACATTGAAACCTTTGGAACAGTGAATCTAGTTGAAACTAGGCATGGAAATCCTTATAATTATATTATTTGGTGGAGTTTAAAAAAATATTTTCTGATCAGAACCTTTAGTTTTATTCCTAAAGGAAGCTGTATTAAGAGAATTTATCAGTTTCCTGTTTATTCTAGAATTATATTGATAATAGAAGTTCCCTGAGATGAGAGGTATCAAGCAAAGTTAACATTTAATACCAAGTTTTGAACTCAAGAATTTCTTTAGAGAAGGAGACATCTTTCACAAAAGTACCAGAGGCAGAATGGTCAGTTTTCATATTCAGGCAGTAAAGATTTTAGAAATGGTTCACTGGCTACCTTAGATTGTGTTGATGTATTTTCAGTACTGTTTGAGTTGGTCTTCTAGCTTCAGGCATTTTACAAGCAAAATGCCTGGTCTTTGCAACCATTTCCTAAATGGAGGTCTGATTTCTGGGGCATCAGAGTGTCAGTGTGGACAGTGTACCTGTCTGGAGCTGAATGTGATTACAAATCACGTCCCCTACCTTATGTGAGAAAGATGAGTAAACTCCCCAGAGCAGCAAAGACACAGGGGAGAGAGATCTGCTCTGTGTTTCTTATGCAGTCCCCAGCCACTTACCTTTTCATCACTGGGATGTTTGAGCTAATGGTTCCAATTCTTGCCTCTGGGAATGCAAACCATTAGGTTTTCAAGTTGTTCACCCAAGCCCTAAATAATTTCTTGCAGGATTAGAGAAGATGTCTTTGGTGTCAGAGGGAGTGCCTCCAACACTCTTGAGATGCAGAGCACTTGCTCAGCTTTTTAGATCAGATTTTGGATGATGCAGCAATTGTTTCAGCTAAGGGAGTTTTGCTAGCTCAGGTGTTAATAACCTGAGGTGTTTGCAAACATATCAGACTAGAAAATTGGAAGTCATGCTCAGCCATGTGCACATTCTCTTCTGGCAAACTAGTATAGTACAGCTAATACAACCTGTTGAGTAATACTTCAGGGCTAGTTGGTGGTTTCAAGAACCTTTAAGAATAATCAGAAAGATGACATCATTTTGCAATACAATTCATTTTCATTTGTTCTGTTCCTTTCTGGCTTGGTGGTTGTTTTGATGTCCTCTGATAAAACCACAGTCCTCTTGACTCATCTCTTTTGGAGGGAATGCAGACAAGTGCCCTATCCCATGCTGCAGTGAACAGCTGACTAGTGACTAGTAATGTAAATTGATAATTTTGCTTATTACAGCAACATGGGTATTACAAGCTTTGCAAGATTATATGGCAGACAAGATATTTCCAGAACTGCAGCCTAATATTTCTGCAGATGCTGCATGCTGTGCTGCTCTATGTGCAGTCCTGATGAAAACCATTACCTTAAGGGTCTGGGTTTTTGGATTTTGGGGTGAAGAGTCCATAAATGTTTTTAAAGAATAATAATACATCTGAAATTCTAGTGTCTGGACAAGCTTACTTTTGAATGTCTCCTCCTTTTGAGTGTAATACAAAAATTAAATCTTTTACTTGACCTGGATAGAAAAATACCCCAACTTTCCTCTATAAACTTCTAAATGAATTTACTTTCTGTTAATGCTGGAGCAGCTGAGCTTAATTTATCATGAATAATAACAAAAACCACTTCAGAAAGTCTTACATGTTCCTGTTGCATCCAAATTTCATCATTTCCTGCAGTTGTGAGCACTGGAGGTATTTGTGTGTTCATCAGCCTAGGCAGCAGGAGCTGGGAGCAAGCAACGTGTGCCCAAGCTCGGGTGGGCAGGGCAGCTCGGCTGAGGACCTGTGCATATCTCCTGTGCACGGGAAGCATCTTGAGAAGGGAAGTCTCAAGAAAAAAAACCTTATCAGATCCTGCTGTACAAGTGTCACAGCTGTGATGCTGTCAGATGTAAGAGTCCTGATGTAATCGTTCAGAGAGAATTTACCTTTCTCTTTTTCCAGCTTCTGTACCTGCTTGATAAAAGTTGTTCTCCCTTCCCACAAACCTTTCCTCAAAGGGGTTTGAGAAAATCTGATCTGTTTATAGCTTGGAGATTTTTTAAGAGGAACAGTCTTTCAACTTTCTAGAAACATACTTCCTCCTTTTTTTTTTTGGCTTTTAATATTTTAGGTGGAGAGAGTTAACAAAACTGCATTGTTTCTGCATAGGCAATTAATAAAATAATTGCCATGGAATTTTTTACTCCAAGTAGACATTCATTAGTTACATGATATCCCCTAGTCTCTGTTAATTCATATATTAATAAGTATATGCTGTGTATGTGGGATTATATTTTTATTTCCACATTTGGCTTTACTTGAGCTTCTGTCCAGTAACAGAAAGTGCTGAAATATAAAAAAAAAAACAAGAGACACTTCTTGCTTGGTACTTCTGACCTCAGCAGATAGAGTGCATCCAGCTAAAAGATTTGTTTATTTTATTTTCAATTATTAAAACACTGAAAGTTTTGTAAAGACTAAACTGAACCACTGATTCCTTTGTTCACTACCTTTCCAGTGATCAGGTGCACTTGGGGGCAGATAAGAAATATTTGCATGTAGTAGAACAAAAAGAGTACAACTTCAGCTACAAATTTTATTTTATTTTAATTAAAAATTTACACTGTCAGAAGATGAAGCTTAGGAGACTGTAACAGGAAAGCTGTATTTTTTTATAATAACAACAGATTTTCAGCTATATGAATTTTCTGCTTCAGCTGCATCTTAGGCAAGTTGCTAATCATGATTTATGGCATAAATGGCACCAAATTGATTTTTTATTTTAATTGATGGCAATAATTTTAAGACACTGCACATTCCTAGACACAAATGAGACATAATTTTTTTTTCCTGTGAAGCTGGCCAGAATACGAAGAGATGTGTGCATACTGATTCTACCTTTTCACCCATCTTTAACTGAATGTATAAGGTCAATTAATAATGTTGAAAATGGCGGTTTTTTGTTATGTGGTAAAGGCTAAAAATTTAAAATCTGTAGAGCTAGCTCAACCAATTGCAGATGAAATAGGTATGAAATGCTTTCAGCTAGTAATTTTCATTAGAATTCCTGAACCATAATATCTATTCTCCTGTCAAGTGCAGTAAGTCTTGTAAGCAGAAATTCAGTACTCATCAACACAAGACATTTGCTTTTTACAGGTATTTCTAGTTAGGAAGATAAAAGGATCTGATGCAGGTCAGCTTTATGCCATGAAGGTACTTAAGAAGGCAACTCTGAAAGGTAAGGATTGGGACAGTGGCTGCAGTCTCTATTTCTGTGCTACATAGTAAATTATTTTTCTTGCTGTTTTTCTTATTTTGTCACTGCCTTGCAGTATATGAATGCATAAATATGTCTCTGCCATCCTCCAAAATTCTACCTCACTGTAGGTGAATGTTCTAAAAAGAACTTAAGCCAAAAAATGTTACCTATACAGTGTGAGAGCAGGAAAACAGAGGTTTGCAGTTTCCCAGCTGCATGCTTTTTTTTTTTCTTTTCTTGATATTATTTTTAGGACTTTTGTTTGGTATATGTTAATTTCTATTGTAGTGTCACCATCTTTCTGTTGCTGAAGTAAATAAGGATGTTGCTGAAGTAAAACCTGGCTCCTTCTGGGCAGAATGGCTTTCCCAGCTGGTGCTTCTCGCTATGTGCCTGAAAAACCATGGGAACATGTTTTCAAGTGCAAGGAGTCATTCTGAGATGGTTGAGACCATGCTGTTTCCTACCTTGTGGGCTCTAGGAGGCTTGGCCAAATGGCTGATGTTCAAAGCTGGTCATTCTCTTCTGGGGCCACAGCCTGCTACAAAGAAATTGCCAGTCAAGCCCAGGACTGAAAAGCAAAGAGAGTCAAGTTCAGTCTCAGTTGAATTCCTTCCTGGTTGGTCCTCCACAGAGTAAAGAGGATGAAGTTATCTTCTTCTTTCCCTGACCTAGCACTGTTCTGTTCTTTCCCTCAAAAACCTGGCACTTTTTGCAGATAAAGTGGAGACCATTCCCTTTGTCTGGAACAGATGTTTTGCTTTGTCTCAGACAGTGTGAGTTTGTGCAATGCAGTGTAGTGTCTAATTTTTTTCTCATAATGTTAATAATCATTAAGTGACCAGACAGACCAAAATCCATATTTCTATAGCATGCCTTGCTTTTGGGGAACCAAAATATGAATAAAGCTACCAGTAATTGCAAGATAGAGATATTGCAGGTGGTGGCAAGCAGAGCCAGCACTTCTGAGTAGTGATCAAAATGGGGAACTGCCACACCAGGCATTTAGACAGTCCTTTCCCCTAAGAAAGCCTTTTCAGGGAAACACTAGTTTGAAGCAATGCTGGTGTGCTGATCTTTTTGTTTGGAGTCCAGATGAGAATGTTTATTCTAGCAGAACAGCCTAGTGTAAATAAACACTTAAAAAGTCCTGGGCATAAGACATGCAAAGTAAAAGGTCAGGCCTTTGTACATAATGTGTATGACAGAGGGATTCTCTGACTTCTCAACCAAGAGCAGGACTGTGAAGATCCCAAACAGAGCTGAACTCAAATGCCACAGTCTTCCCCACGAGAGAAAGTCATTTCCTGATGGTGTCTGAGCAAGGTCTGTGTAACCCCTCAGACATCAGGCTGTACCAGAAACTTATTTCTCTTTCTTTTGACAACACAGAATTTTTTTTCCAAAAGAAAAAACTGGGTATTCCCTCTTTTTCTGTATAACTCTGAGAAGAGTTTAGGAGGAAGGGCTTTGGAGAGGGGGAGGGTTTCTTTTGCACCCCAAACACTTTATTGTTACTTAATATTTGATGGCGAAATATATAACATTAGATTCCACTGCGAAAGACCTGTATTGCAGCAGTATTCCAGGAAATCTCAGGATTTAGGTGGCGACTTTAAAGTACCCAAAGTGTTCCATCAGATTTCTATTTTGTTAAGAACAGGCACCTCTTTGCATTTCTCTGGTTCTTCATAGCGCAGAAAGACTATTTATTTTCTTCTCAAGTGCAGGCCACAGGATCCAAAAATTGAAGTTACTTTGTGATTTTATTGGATTGCATCCCTTTCCCATTCAGACCACTTACCCCTCTGACTGCTAGCTCTGGATTTCCCATTAATCTCAAGATAGCCAGCACGGGGGTAGGAATTAATTTGTCTGCATCAGTTTCTACAAATAAGTTAAACTTGACAACTGTTTAACTCAAAGTACAAAAATAAAGACACAACCCCATGGGCGTGGGACAAGTGAGACAAGCAACAAGGAGGATTGCTGTCAGTAAGCTTCCATGTAACTTTTGGCACAGAGATAATTTTTCTGACAGCTTAATTTCATCTTTGAAGCGAATTGTTGCTGACTACCTACGCTCAAAAAGTCTGGAAGTCACTCCAGTGTGAAGTATTTATTAGCACATCAAGCAATGGGAGCAAAGCTACAGTTGTTAGCCCTGCATTCAGCATTTGCTGACAAAAGGCATGCTGCAGGACAAATTTCTGAATGATTTTGTTTTCTGACCTGCACTCTGCACAAGTGCCAAGTAGGGAAGTCAGAGCTCTCTGTGCTAATGCTGTTGACATGGCCAGGCAGCCCTAAATGTTGGAGCAGTTATTTTCTATAGTGAAACAGATTTGGAAAGCAAGTAAATGGAGATGTCAGAAAGAAAATAAAAGAAGATGGGGATAGCAAAGCTGGTTTCTACTCTGGATTAGTCTGACGAAATAAAACCTGCATAAATAAGAGACCTTCAGGAGTGATGGTAGTTGCTCTGAAGAGCAGCCACAGTAGGTTCTGTTGAGGGGTTTCCTATCCTGGGAGCCTGACAGTGGCTGTGGCTGGCTGGTGATGTTTAGGAAGAAGCAGAAGTACAAAATGGTGCTTTCTGCAGTGAGCCTGCTGCCTCCTGCCCCTTTCCAGGGTAGTTGCCCCTTGTTAGAGTGATCCCAACTTCGCCAACAGCAAAGGTTAGTTACAAGAAGAGTACAGCAAGCAGCAACAGAACTCTTCAAGCGTTTACAGTTCAAAAATTGTTTTTGATACAAAAGAGACTTTGTAGATCAATCACATGTGTAGATTTCAGCTTCAAAAGGATCTGCTAATCAGCAGAACCACTCCTGCTGAGAAGAGAAAATTAGGCTCCAGAATATTCCAGTTTAGATTGTAAAAGTTTGCAGAGGTACATGCTGTGCACATGAATATTTGTGAAAATGAAATTAATCTTAAACTCATGAAGGTTTATTTTAAACATAGAGATATCTAAATAAGAACCTGTAACAGCATGGATCCTTGAAAGTGAAAAAGCCACTGTAACTTTTTGTGTTGTAGATGAGAACATCGCACATAGGTTTCTTTCCCTTCTGCCTCATTTCCTTTTTTGGGAGCTTCTGGGTATCTGATTTTAAAGCAGAAAGCTTTCTGAAGAAACTAGATAAGTGTTTCATTCTAATAATTAACTTTAGGAAAACCTTGTTCAAAATGTTTAAGGATGATATGTGTGTTAGTTGCCAGATAGGGAATACATCAGATTGAAGTCTGCCTGTATGTGTAACTCTAATTTATCTCTCTTTCAAATGCTGTATATTAAATTACAGTACCTTAATACATTCCTTTGCAAATATAAACCCTTTTGGGGGCATCTAGGTGCTCAAAGATTTAAATGCTCAAGCATTTAAATACTTTCCAGGAGTGAGACTTTTGCCTTTCAGAATGTCATTAAATAATACTCTTAAAATACCATCTTAACATGTTGCTTTCATGTCTTTGATAAACTACTTTTTCTTTAAAATCAGATTTTTAGATAAAAAGGTGAAAGAAAATAAAGTTTATCAGAGGTATATCAGGGGATATATAGTGAGTCTCTAGTGCCCATTCTGAGTATGTTGTAAATCTGAGGGAACCAGAAATAAACGAAGGAGTGTTTATTTTGTGTATATGTGTGTCTGGTGTTCACCAGCAAAGCTGGAACAGAGGGACAGGGCAAGCTGATTGTTTTGATTCATTCAGTATTTCTCTCAAGGTGTCTCAGGCTCCATCAGCTTTACTGAATGTGCTTCAGGATTCCATGACTGAGAGTTGTTTGGATTGGTTATGGTGTAAGCCTCATTAAACACCCAAGAAATGCCCATAAATCCCCAGCAGGTTGCTGAGCTGGAATGTTAGAGAGCTTGAAAATCAAAGACCCAGTCCTCCAGGAGACATGCAATCTAAGAGAACATGTCATGAGGCTGTAACTCGCTGCCATGATGCTTTTGAATGTTATAAATATTACAGTGATGATGTAGCCAGGGTTGTGGGATGGGTCATGAGGACACAGTTTGCATCTGCCCGTCTGCTTGGCAATGGGCTGTGCACGTCTTGGCACTGGAAGCCATTTGACCCTGAGAATGCAATCTACCTTCTTCTGCTTACAGGGTTCAGAAATGATAATCTGTTTTGTCAAAACCTCTGCAGTGCTTTGCAGCTTATGATCCCCTCGGTTTAAGCCAGCAGGCTTAGGGATTTGCTGATGTGAGGTGGTTATAGGTGCAGTAAGCCGTGAGAGCAGCTTTAGTGACTCACAGAGAGCTTGGGTGTTCTCAAGGATCAGTGATATTAAATATACCCTAAATCAAACTTAGATGTTACCTGCTGAAGTGTCATTTCTATCTAAAATCATAGTAGGAGTTTCCCTGATTGGACACCAACCGAAGTGGCTTTTTCGGTCTTCCTCTGTATGTGACTCAGTTTCCCTGCTACAACTGTGGTGTTTAGATATCAGGCACAGAAGTCCAGCGGTTTCCTTTTAGTTCGAAGGGAATAAAACTCCAACAAAATGAGAAACTGTAGACAATATTACCCTATAAAGTGGGACTCAGACAGAGTCTTCACCTCAGCTAAAACTAGCTCTGTTTTGCTAAGGTTTTCAAGGTGTCTTTTTCTATTTTGTACAGTCCTAGTGTTTGGTAAGAGGCTCTGATACTCATCCAGGTTCACTATTTCAATTTTGGTTTATTATCTTTCCTTAAAGTATTCTGCTGTATTTTTATGTCCTCTTGGGTTTCTTATTACCTGCTTCTGAAAGTTTCATGAGGGAAGTCCAGACCTCACAGCAGAGGTTTCCTTGCCCTGCAATCCAGAGGAAAGTTTGTGCGCTCTGCATCCTTGGAACTGCTGGTTATGCACGGCTTCTTTAGTCTGAGAACTGTGACCCTCCAACTGTCAGGGCTGTGAGCTCAAAAAATCCACAAACATTGCTGGACCTGGAAGTGCCCTTAAAGATCCAGCTGAGACATAGACTCATCCCTCTCTGCAAATAGCCACACACTAATTTTTCAGTCTTGGAAGGCAATTTCTATGTGCACAAACACAAAAATATTTGATTCCTGTGTGTATTTCCCAGTGGCTCTAAAATGTAAAGATCAGCCTAGTCAGTATGTGCTGAACCAGGCAGCAGTGCTCCTGGGTCACCATCTGGGCCTTGCCCATTCACATGCATGTCTGGGCTAGGAGTCAAGAAGTGCTGTGGAATGTGCCAACCTTCCTAACAGTTCAGGAGCAAATTGGATTTAGTAGCTGTCATCTGAGGGAGCAGAGCTTTCTTTTCTTTGTGGGAGTTTTGAAAATGAAACCTGGACGGTCTTCAACAAGCAGTGCTTAGGGGTCGCTTTAGGGCTGTGTTTTCACAGTGCCTTTGCAAAGTTACTTGCATCAGACCACCTCTTCCTTCCTCCCCTAAAAAGTCAGCTTGCCTAGGGCTTGCTCTTTGAAGGAGGAAAGCATACAGTATGTAAGAGAGAGATCACTTATGCTGATTCTGATAGGCTGTGGGAATAATGGGTTCGTGTATTTTAAGGAAAATGAACTGTGTTTAGGCAACTCATTGTGTGTTAGTAAATATTAAAGAGAGTCCTAGCCTGAATATACAGCAGATTGAACAGCTCAAGAAACAACAGAAAGCCTTTCTGGAAGTTTGCTTTTCATAGCATTTGCTAAAGTGTTCATTGAGATTGTAGCTTCTGGGTTAGATACTTAAAACTCTTTAGTGATTCTGTACAGTGTTTGGATTCAGACTTGGATGAGAAGGGAAAACTTTTGCCTATAAATATAAACTGAACACACATCACTTAAAGATTTTATTATCTGTTGAATTCAAACCATGTGGGAGTTTGCATTGTATGAAGTCCTGAATAAATTATAGTGTCTTCACAATGCCAAGTGAATTGTGAAGATCCTGTTAGGAGGCAAAAAATTCCCACTGCTAAGACATTAGAGAAATGAGCCCTGGATATTAAAAATGCTCTCTATTTTGTAACAAGGGAACATTTTGACTCGTTTGTTTTTACACAAAAATGTGTTATTCCTTATGGAGTTTTCCTAAGTGCCAAAGAAAATTCAGCTTTCTCTTCATGAAAATGTTGGCTGTTGAGTTCTGTACAGGATCCAGAGAGGGACAGTGAAGCTGGTGAAGGTTCTGGAGCAGAAGTCCTGGGAGGAGTGGCTGAGGGAGCTGGTGCTGTTTAGCCTGGAGAAAAGGAGGCTCACAGGTGACCTTATCACTCCTTACAACTGCTTGAAAGGTAGTGAGGGGTTGGCTTCTGCTTCCTGGCAACTAGTGATAGGGTGAGAGGACATAGTCTTAATCTGCACTTGGGGAGGTTTAGGTTAAACATTAGGAAGAATTTCTTCCCAAAAAACACTGGATGTGTCACTGAATGCCATGGTCTAATTGACAAGGTGGTGTTCACTCATAGGTTGGACTCTGTGATCTCAGAGGTCTTTTCCAACCTGATAGATTCTGTGATTCTGTTAAAACTCCTGTTCACATTGCTGAGCAGCAGGTTCTCCCTGTTGTCCAAAGCAGGGCAGAATTATTGAGTCTTTGCCTAAATATTGGTAAAAAATTAAAATCAACCTCCCTTTCTTTCTCCCTGTAACCCAAACAGGCTGATTCACAGAGGAACACACTTCTGTGATTGTCATTTCTGCTGTAGGTAAATGCAGCACTATTACCCAGTCCTTTTCTGTCCACACATTTCTTCCAGTGTAACTCTGCTGTTACAATAATATCAAATTATAGCTCCCTGCATAGTTGTATGTCCATCTGGAAAGCAGCTTCAGCCACTTAGTATGCTGCTGCCTGAAATAGCTTTGTTTTATTCTCCCCAAAGAGCACACAGGACAGGACTTACAAGCAAACTCCAGCTTTCTTCATGAGCAGTTCAGCAGCAGAAACTGTGGTGGGAGCCCTAGCACCCAACAGCATTGGTGCTTGGGTTTGACTGAGCTTTTGAAGGAATTCTTCCAGTCATCTCCCTTTGCTGTGCCTTGGTTTTGGAGGACACAGGCAAAGTACCCTCCTGATGAAACTCACTCAGGAGCCCACTCAGTGACCCCAGAGTCTCATGGCCATTCAGGTCATGGCCCCAAAGTGTGACATAAAGTGTGGGGCAGCCTCAGGTCTCAGCACCCCCTGCTATTTTCCATAGATTGGAACCACACTGTTTATTAGTGCACCC
Source organism: Erpornis zantholeuca (assembly GCA_013400515.1). Classification (NCBI taxonomy): domain Eukaryota; kingdom Metazoa; phylum Chordata; class Aves; order Passeriformes; family Timaliidae; genus Erpornis; species Erpornis zantholeuca. The sequence continues at coordinate 41,401 of VZTN01024158.1, forward strand.
TTAGGTTTAAGCCAAAGTTTCAGACTTTACTGTGAAGACAATGAGTGCACCTGTGTTCATGTTTTTCACAAGTTATAGCACAGAGCTGTCTTAAATATTTCCATCTTCTTGCTAGGTTAAGGTGCCCTTGACTTCTAATCCTTGAGCAGTTCTATGAGCCTTAGCAGCATCTGACTGTTTAATTATTCAGGTTTTCATGTGATGATTCTCTAGAGAGCACAAAGGTGATTCGAATCTGAAGTCAGAGGAAGAAAGCACTGAAAAAGCCTGCGGATTTCTTTGGAAGAAGATATATGTTCTTTAGCTGTGATCAAATTATATAAGCTTGTTCTAAATGTTTGTTGAGCCACTTCTCTCAGTGAAGAACAGAAAGAGTTATTTTTTTTAAATATAAAACCCCCAGCAGCTCATGCAGGTTGCATTTGAATTTGCCCCCTGGCTATTCCAGCCAGTAAAGGAATGGTAGCTGGGTTTTTTTTTCCAGGAATAAGTAGTGCATCATACTAATGGCTTTTCTGATGGTAAAAGCAATTTTTCAAATCGTCTCATAATTTTCAGTTAATTTGATATCTACCTCTTTAAAGTTTCAATTGATCCTATGTACTTGCCATGGTGAATGAGTAGCAATGGAGACACTTGAAACTGCAGATCCTGTACCACTATGAAAAGGTTTTCAGCCCCAAACTCATCCTTCATGCTCTCCATTGTAGACTTGATCAAGAGTTTCTCTAAGGCCTGCTTTTCCTTGGATTATTCTTTTTATCATATTCATTGCATTGTATATGTAATGATAGATTTTGTAGTTACTCCCAAATTAGTTACTGTTTTACAGAAAAGACCACATTTGATATTTTTTTATTGTTGAGTAGCAGATTTCTGTTAATTGCTTTTGCTGTAGATTCAGAAATGGAGAGACTGCACAGACAGTTGTTCTGAAGCCATGAGTGAAATACTTCTCCTTTGAAGTTTAAAAATGTGATGCAATTCCATTTTATCTGTAGAAAAAAATCCTTTTACCGGGAAAGGACTGGGAGGTGCAATGGCCTTTGTGAGGCCTCACACCCATCATCAACACCAGCTGGAAAGCAGAGAGAGGAGAGCAAAAACACAGCTTAGTTTATTTGGAACGGATCTATGAAGGCTGACATGAAGCTTCAGCTAAAAGAATGAGTCCAAAATGAGACTGTCACTGCTGGCTGTGTACAGTGCTCTGCCTGGGCCAAGAACCTGGGCGTGAGGACTAGCTGATCTTCAGCACAATCACAGAGGCTCAGTAGTTCTGCTTTGGAAGCCTAGCTTGTGTCCGTGCCTGGATCTGTGCCAGGTAAAGCCACAGATCTGGGACTCTGGGAGGGTACCCTGTGCCTTGCACTGCTCCTCAGGCAGCATCTCAAAAGCACCTGAAGAAGTCCCACGTCCCTCTACTGACCTAGGGTGGTACAGTGATGCTTTTGTGTTGTTCCTCACAGATGTTTGCCTAACTCATTCTTGGACTGTATCACTCTATTGTTACAAAATGCTTCCTAGCATCTGTCCAGTATCTGCCTGGCCACAGCTGAAGCTGTTAATTCATCTCCTCTCCACTGAGAGCAGTTTCCTTTCTGCAGTTTTCTTCCACATCTTGAAGTTTGCTATGTTTAGCTTCCATCTTCTGTAGGTTGAGAATCTTTTATGTTCCTTTCCTTCCTCAGGGTTCATTTTTCCTAGATACTCATTTTAGAAGATTAAGTTATACACTAGGTAAGTCAGAGGTGACATTATCTGCTCTGGCTGTATGTCCTACCTCTCAGGTCCTTTGTGAGTGCTTTGTTATGACAGAGTAGCAGAGCTACCCCTGCTCTACCACGAAGATTACTGAAAATTCAGTAGTTGAACTGATAGAAATGTCTTGCTTCAAAGACTGCAGAGTATCAAGATGTTGAATGTTTGTTACTTTGGAGAGTCCCATTCAGAGAAAGTTCCTAGAAGAAGCCAGACCTTGGATAGATGGATTTGTAAAATGGTGTGATTCTTGGGGTGTCGTGTTCAAGGCCAGGAGTTGGTCTCGATGATCCTGATGGATCCTTTCCCACTCAGCATATTCTGCGAGTCCATAATTCTGTGAGGATTTCTGCAGGGTGGTTGCCTGCAGCTGTCAGCCTCCACTCCCCTTCTCCCATGTGTGTAGTTTAAGAATTAAGCACATTATCTATGGACAGGATGTACCCAGGCCAGTTGGGCTTTACCAGTGACAACAAAACGCTGGTATTTGTTTCATCTTCCCTGCTGCCCTTTTTTTTCTGCATCTCTGGCTGGTGTCTTATAAACCAAATGGAAATCTTCATGTGAAGGTCTACTTTTCTGGTTTTCTTCTGGCTTAGTCTTGAGGCTTGAAGTTTTTTGTCTTGTTTGTCTTGTGCCCTCTTAAAGGAATAAACTTTGTGTTTGCTTTCAATGCTTCTCATTTTAAGAAATCCACTGCCAAAAGAGAGAAGCTATTGCTGGCAACCCATGGAGTCAGCTGTGCAGCACGTGAATGAACTCTGGAAGTCTTTTAATCCTGCCTGACGTCCAAGAGCTTGCTGTTGGTACCATAAGGCTGTGAATTACAGGAAGAGAAAAATTGCTCCTTTGGCAGATACAGGCTCAGATGCTTTTAGTCTTCATCTCCTTTGAATTATATCATGTAGTCTATTCTTTCATGGCAGGCTGTGTCTAGCATGGGAGCTGGTACCTCAGTTTAGGAATTACGAGACTTTGGCTCTGCTCACATTTCTTCTGCCGTCCTGCTTCATGAACACGAACCAGCTGCCCTTGCTGCTGCTCCTCTGCTCAGTCCCCATGTCTGTAATGCTAACCTAATTATGCCACCCTGCTCTTCACAGTGCTCACTGCCCTTTGGAGGAGTAATAGTCAGATATTAATGGAGATGTTATTAACACCCCTCCCCACTTAAGTGCAACCTACTGCATTATGGAATTTAATGGCTAAAGATTCCAAATGAAGAAATTTTTAGGAAATGTCTCTTCTGTATAATGCATTGTATAATGAATCAACTCTGCTTTTGAATAAATTTATAGCTGTGTTGGAAAGCTAAACTGAAAATACAATAGCTAAATATCCCTGGGATTTTTAACCTCCCTGATGGACTCTGCAAGTCTTTGGCTGTGGTACAGATCCATTATCTATATGACAAGCATTTGTTGTTCTGTTCACTGAATAAGTTGCACCATTTGTAACATCCAGAATAATTGCCATTTCACCAAGTTCAGCTGCCTGCAACTGCAGTGCATTTATAGTTGGTTGGAAACCAAATTCATAATCATCCTCCGGGAGTTGCATCCAACTGCTTTTATTGGTTCCCGTAACACAGCAGAAAAATCTTATTTCCTCTCAAGCATGAGGACAGATTAACTGTGAGGTCAATGCCATCACATGATGCCATTTCAGTCAGAAGGACAGCAGATGATAGGGATCAGATGCACTGGTGATGGTTTTCCTCACAGCACGGCAGTTGGATCACGTGTAAACCTTCACCAAAGAGCTGGCCAGGCGTTCTGTTCACAACTGCTCCTGGAGGTGTGCTAGCACTTAGCTAGCTCTCCATAAAACTTAGATGCCACAATGTGTGAGACTTCCATCTGGCACCTGCTTCAACAGAAGCAAAATTATTCTCTGATGAGTTTTCACACTCTTCATGTAGGTCACACAGGTCAGTTTCAGCTTCCTTGTGGCTGTGGCATTTGCTCCAAGATGGAGGTTTTGATGATGTTTGAGGAGAGACCAGCAATCAGCGTCAACGACAGCCTCTCCTTTCTCTTTTCTCTACTGCATTTTCTGTCTGTGTGTGATAGTAATTGACACACTCGTAAGGTTTCCATGGCAGAGTAATTTAAGTAATGACATTTTCTCAGCAGCAGTAGATAATTTTTGTAAATTTGGGCAAAGCCTAACTTCTTCAGACAATTGTGCTGTGTCCCTGGTCTTTGTTTGGGCTATGACATAGTTGCCATTGAGTGGGAATTGTCTTCATCAACACTGTAAACACAGAATTAACTTTTCTGCTGAAAGGGAACCTACATTTCCTCTTTTTTCTGTTTTGCTTATCTCCTTCTATTTAATCTTTTTTTTTCTTTTATTTTGATAAATAAGTATTTGTACTACATTTTGATATCCTTTATATATTTATCTTCTATATAGGTTTTGTCAGTGCTTATCTGTTCAAATTTGGTTTCATTATGGATATAATAAGCTCTTCAATGTACAATGTCAATGTCTTACATCTAGGTACTATCTTGACCCTTTTATATTATCATAAGAAAGAAATATTTTCAAGTGTACATTTAGAAGCACTGGTTTGTATTTTTGCTTTTACATGGTGTTCCCTGCATTTGGGTCACCTTTACCACCCGTTTCTGTCTCTTAAAAAATTTTATTCATAAAGGGAAAATAACAGGCCCTCAGCTTGTGCCCCCTCTCTTGTTTTGTCGAGGAGAACAGCCAGTGGTCAACAGCCCCAGTGAACCCCTAGGATGAGATTTCTGTGCAGAAGACAGTTTCTTAAGCAACAGATTTTGACCTTGGTACCAAGGAACCTGGGAAACTCTTCCTAGACCATCCCACTTCATTTAGCTGCCTTTCCAACCTACTGAAATCTGGACACCCTCTCATCCAGAAACCCCTTAGCTGTCACCAGGTGAGATGATGCCCTGCAGATTCCCTAGGGCAGAGGAAAGCTACCATCCCCCGAGTCAGCAGGCCTGGTGTGTGTGGAGCCAAGGGAAAGGCAATAGGAAAGGCAAAACCTCAGTAGAGGTCCAGGAAGAGAGAGGACCACAAATCATGGGCAGCAATTGCTCCAGGTGTCATTTTGAGGGAAGGCCTGAGCTTAGTGGCGTACAGGAGACAGGGGCAGAACTAATCTTCTCTGCAACTTGAGGAAGCAGGTGATAGCTGTCTGCCAGTCCTTCCAGGGCATCCCTCCTCCTCCCACCTCTTTCTGCTTGGGGCTGCAGAGGGGGCTGCAAGGGAATAGAGATGCTCAGCTCCAGGGTGGGCAGGGGGCGTGCTTGGTGCCTTCCTTGGTAGAGAAGGGAAGTGGCAGCAGTGAGGCTGTTCAGCCCTGCAGCCGGTGCCCGGAGTGGAAAGAATTTTATGTGTGGCTAAGTGTGAGACTGATGGAGCAAAAACAAGCTGCTCAAGATGTAAGACTTGACTATGCTGGATGAGATTTGCCTGTGTCATAGGACTCCTTACATGCATCTTCATTAGAAATATGCAGGAACTCTGCCATGCTGTTATCACAGATGTGTGTTTAGTTTGCTGCAGAGACTTTAGCATGTGAGAGGTTTTGGGAGAGCTTTTTCACTAGCAGCACAAAGCAAGCAACTTCCAAAGCAAAGTTTGGAGGAAGCCTGAAAGTTTGCACTGTGTGTGTGAGGAGTATGATTTGCTAGCAGGCACTGGAAGGACTGTCACAGGGCTGGTGGTCACGGGGCTGGGTGGCCCCAGAGGGGCTGCATTACCTCTCTGCCTTACCCACAGCTATCACCCACAGTGTAACAGCCTTAGAGAGCAAAGATTCTTGGTAAGGCTATCTGAGACCGCAAAATTAAAAGCACTGTGGGAAAGCTAAGCTGCTCATGGTTTTTCTTCACAGGGTTTTAAAGTTCATTATGACGTTTTAGTTTCTGCTATTTTTTTCACTTTTCTGGAATGTTCTGATATAATGCTATGGGCATTAATCCTACTATAAATGCTGTGTTTCAGACAGCCTTCCAAACACTTGTGCATAATAATGAAATCTAGATTTATTTTTTTTTAAGATGTCCTATATTGAGGTGGAGTCACTGCAGCAAAGTAGCACATAGTAAAAAATGCAGTCTCATTCCCCTGCAGTCAGGGCAGGCTGGTTTCTTACCAGATAGGTATTTAACTTTTTCTGTTCAGTTTCGTTTTAAAATGTATCAGTAAGAAGGTTCTAATCCCAAGCCATTACTCTGCTCCGTAGGGGTTCACACAGTTACAGTTTGTCCAACATAGCCTACATTTCCTCGTCTGTTTCACTTACCTCCTCTATTTATATTAATTTCTTTCCTTTTATTTTGATAAATAAGTCTTCTTTTTCCTTCATGTTTATATCCTTTAAATATTTATCTGCTCTCCTCCTGTTTCCCTGTAGTCAGTGCTCAGTACCGTTTATGTTTGGCTTTTGGCAGTTACTCAGAAACATAGGGAAAAAAACCAAGATTTCCTTTTTGGTTAGGTATTCTTTTAGAGCTACATATATTTTCAGAACTATATATAGGGACTGAGATGTAGATGGTGAGATCCTATTAATGTCAACAGCAGTTTTACTATTGACTCTTTTAGGGCCATGATTTCACCCAGAAATTCTCTGAACTTAGTCATATCTTCCACAACACTCCCTATACGGTAGTGGAGTCCAGGCTGAAAACCAATTTACAATTGTTTGAGGACTGTGTTTCTCTTCTCAAAGGAGAAAACAATAAATCAGCCTTTTTTCGTTGTTGTTGTTGTCTGTGTGACCAAGGCTTGCTGATTGCAAAGCTTTAATGAACGTCTTGATAACAGCAAAAGACTGGGCTTTTTGTTATGCTCTAATTTAGGAAATGACCTTGCCTTGACTTCACACCCTCCTTGCTGATGGGACTGGAGGCTTCTTCTGTGACAGACAGCCGTCTCACAGATGCTTTTTCACTTTTAAGAGGCAAACACATCAGCACAGCTATATTATGTCTGTAACACATCAGGTCCTGGGCAAAGCAGATGTTTGCTTTTTCTGAATGTTGACATCAAACTCCACAGTTTTACTGAACTATTTAAATTCTAAATTCCTGTCTGTTTCATGTGCAGGTAGCATGGAGGGCTGGGTTACGGATAACCTGATAAACCTATGTGGTTTACAAATAGAAACTGTCCCAGAGCTTTATATCTCCTAAATGAAGTGTGTCCTCAGTGTTGAATGACAAGCCACTATCCCAGCTTCCTCAGTGATGCCTTAAATGTACTAGTTATTTGCTTCTGAAACCAAAATGTTTGCAATTCAGTATCTGAAATGCTCATCCAAAAATTTTTGTTAGAACAAGTCAGTTTGGATTGGCTCAGTGTTTACCACATCCAAGCAGCCTAATGGAAGGAGTGTTTAGAGTGAGAAGTCGGCATGGTGCAGTTGTGGTCAGGACAGTTTAGGGAGAATGTTAACATTTGCCTCCTGTCCTCTGACCAAATCCATCCAAACCCTCCAGTCTGAGAAATGCACCTCTCACTGTCCAGCCACTGCCTCATGTTACCCATATCAGAGCTAAGCTGGTAAACTCCAATCAGAACAATTGCAAAAACGTTACCTCATAACTTTGTGTGTTTACCCTAAACCTGGAAGACATAGGGGTTCTCTTTTAAAACTTCCTGTTGGGGGTTTTTATTATTCCATCTTCTGAATTTATGTTACAACTGATAAAGAAAGTTTCTGAGTTTCTGATAGAGTGTCTATCCACACGAACAAGGCTGCTGAGGGAAATTTTGCTTGACAAAACATCAGTATTAAGGATTTCAGCAGAGTTCTTTGGTTTGATTGTGTATGTTTTCAAAAATATTTTATGGTTGTACATTATATTTAGTGTTAAGAAAGAGGAGATAAAAAAATCAAATAAAACCCGTAACGAAGAGTACTTTGATGCAGCCAGAACAATTTTTCTCAATTTAATTTTGGCAAAACTTGCCAAATTTAGGCTTTTTGTTCAAGTTTAGAGAACAAAAACCCACAGCAAAAACATCTTTGAAAAATTTTCAAAACTGCAAGTACCAGACAGGTCTATAGAAAATATTTACTAGAATTACTTCAGCCTATAACTAAAACTGTCCTGGTGGCAAATGACAGCATCCCAGTGCATACATTCTACACAGAGAGGAAATACCACACTTCTTCTCCTTCCAGGAATTCTCACTTAATATTTTATAAAAGATTATTGGTCTCATCCTTAAACATCTGAACTGGACCAGGCAGAAGGTTTCATACCATGCCATTAAACAAAATAGTAGGGGCTCATATAACAAAAGAGGATGGACTTGGGTAGGCTTTAAATCAGTCTCACACAGGGGCACTTTGCCCTGAGTTGGTGTGCCAAGAACTCCTTGGGGAGATCCTGCACCACCCTCACCCCCTTTCGCCTCTGCCAGGTTTTGCAAGTGAATTAGTAGTTGTTCAAAGATCCTGAAGGAGAGGAAATGCCCCTCTCAGCACAACTGGCTTTTTAGACCTGGGGAGACTGAATAATTGGAACATCTTTTTTTCCTGTAGAAGGCTGGCATAAGAGGGAATATCTTTGCATTGTCACCCCTGAGCCAGTGTTCACTCCGCATACTTTTCAATCATAAAAGCTGTGTTTTTGCCTTTCATGATGTGCTGCAAAAAGTATTTGTGATGAATACCAAAGCACAGGAAGCTTTCACACCTCCAGAGTAAACTGATGCATAAACTTTATTCAGCCCTCCCTGAAAAAAACCCCAAACAGGTGTGTTTTCAGAGCAAAGAGCAGCAGTGGTTGATTAAACCATGCTGGGCTTCAAACTTAAAAGGCAAGTGGTGAAACTCATTAACCTGACACACCCAGCAGTTTCTGGATGTCTGCATCATCTCCATCTCAAGCAGGACAAGAAAAGAATAATTTCTTCATTGCTTCTGTTGGCTTAGCAACATCTCAATAGCAAAACACAAGGCAGACACTCATTTGATCCTGGAATGCCCCATGGATAGGAAATATGAATCTTGGTGCTGCCTCTTCTTTGCAGCTGCATGCGAGTTAGTCAGCGCTGCAGTGGGGCAGGAGCTGCAAGGGAAAGAGTCTCCTAGGGGATATGAGAGAAGTTTGATGGAAACAATCCATCCCTCTTTAGGCTGTGTTTAAGAGTAGGACTGAGGACTATGTGTCCTGGTCATCTTTCCTCTATTGGTTTCTTGTAGGCTGGAACTAAATTTGAAATACCTATTTTGTGTGGGGAGAAAAGGCCAGCTGTCCCATAAACATTTTAAACAACTTTTCTTTATTGCAAAACTGTATGAAGCCAGTTTCTTCCTTCAGGTCATCATAATTTCCAGAGCTACTGATGAATAGTGTTTACTGGGACCTCTGAATTCTAAGGCCAGCTCTCTTATTCATTTGTTGTTTTGAAATTATGCTTATTCCTAGAGAATAGGTAATTACTGCCTGTCAGTAAGAGTTAGTACTGAAATTGTTGTTATTGCCTGTAATAGTGGTAATAAAGTAAAATAGTAACTCTGTTCAACTGAAGCAAATATAATATAGGAGCATGCTACACTCAAATTCAAAAAACAAATACTTTATTGATGTTTTCACAGGATATCACATCGCCAAGGTAAATAAATTTAAATCAAACATATGTGTTACATAAAAAGAAAAAAGTTCCAGGTGCAACTCTGCAGAGGTGTTGAAGACTTTCAGTTTTGCACAAGTTGTGAACAGATGTATTTCCAGCTGTAGGTTTTGGATTTTTAGAGGAAGTTCCCTTCTAGCAGATGGCAGCTTTCTTTTCTCTTCATCAAGCTGTTTTTTGGGTCTGGTTTCAATGAATTTAGCTAGAACTGATTTATGTGATTGTGAGGGGTGTAATTCTGACTTTGCTGGTGATGTACATCACCATAGGATTTGGCTTGCTGGATACCGTTTCACATCCACAGCTCACAGACCTTGGTGGGGAATGGTTTCACCTGGGAGCTGTGCATAAGCACATCTTTGGATGTTCAGTTGGTCAAAAATACACAAAAATTGAAATTTCACCTCTGCATGAGGACATGAGATTTATGTGATCATCTGGCTGGTCTGTCAGTCAGTACTTCTCTAATGATGGGGTTGAGCCCAGCAGCTAATTTCAGCCAAAAATCTAAAACACACTTAATCTCCTGCAGCGTCTGTGGATTTTTTTGGTTGAGAACAGCGATCCAAGTTGGTGTCCCAGCGAGGAAACAGCAGGAGGCTGCAGCTGCCAGAGGCTCCATGGGGTAGGAAGGAGGTGACTGTGCAGCACTCTCAGCTCACCAGGCTGCTCCTTGCTGGGCAAGAGTGAAGGGAAAACATGACAAGAGCTCAGGTTACTGCTCTGGGGATTTATTTTCAGCTTAGTGTTTGTATGTCCTAGAACCCATGTTTGCTCCTGACAAGTCGCATATGGATTTATTTTTTTTTTAAATAGCATCAGATTTCATCAATCTGTTCTTTAGTTCTCTGTGTCAGAAAATTGAGCAGAGGTAGTTCAGAGGGATACTGCAAGATTTAATTAACTTTTACAAACAGAGAATAATTAATAGGTGATAAAGCTATAAATGGAAGTTCAATACTGAAGTGTAGTATTGATTTAGAGACATCTGTCATTCCAAATCTTAACATCAGAGCATCAAGGCTACTTTAAAATACAAACAAACAAAGGGAACTCTTTGATTTCTTTAAAGCCAAATGTCTTGTTTCATGTAAAANNAGGAGGGGTATGGAGATAAAATGACCTCCTCCAAACCCTGGACTTCTAAAACCTAGTCGACATTCTTACTGATTTTTCAAAGTGCCTGTCTACAAAGAAGTGTCTCCTGCTCTGTAGGTCTGATTTTTTACTTTTGCTGCAACAGTGTAGGGCTGAGTGGTAAAGCTCTGGTATAATGGCTCTTTCCCCATCTCTAAGAGGTTCCGCATTTCAGGCCACAGAGGGTCTTTCTTCCAGAAAAATAGCCTTCACAAATTTATATGCATTTCAGAAGAAAAGCACATGAAGCCCCTATGTGACATTATTGGTATGCCTCTACATTCAGTATGTCAACAGGACACTTTTCTGTTTTTTCTTTGTGTTGTAATAATGCTCCACTGATGGAGGTGCAACATGAAAGGCTGCTCTTTAGAGGATTGGAGTTTAGTACCTTGTGGAACAAAAACACAGTCATGCAAATAGTATTTCCAAGCAGAACCATTGAAGCGAGACTATGAACACTTTCAGAAAGCCTGTATTTCTCCATATCTCACATAATTAGGCACCACACAAGTACTTTGCCTGTGGGGTCTTGGGCTGGCCCAGGCCATAGGAGGACAGCAGTGCCCAGATGGTGACAATCTGCAGTGCTGATAAGACTCTGGCTCCACGAGCCTGATTCCTGCTCCTGAAAGGCAGAAAAGGAAGCTGTTTGCCCCATAATGCAGCAGCTACAGGTTCAGAGTGGTTACAGGGCCACAACTGGAGAATGAGATGTCTTCTGTGGTGGTACCACCTTCTCTTTAATTTTGGTGTCTGTCCTCCTGTGTGCTTGTGAGGAGAAGGGTGCCTTGGCACCCTGGCAGGTCTGCACCCTGAAACCACCACAGCAGCAAGCAGGGCACGGGGCTTTGGCAAAGCACTGGGCTGCACACCTGAGTCTTTCCCTGTTGAGAGGTTAAAATGATGGGTGGAGGAGGGTCCTGACAGCCTCTTCTCACACCTGTGCACTGCAAATGCAAGGTAGGCACTTTCTTAGGCAACCTAACCAAGCTTAATGGGAAATGTCTCATGTAGCAATATCCAACAATATCCAGCAATATCCAACAGGAATTCCCACCTGGGATCATCACTGATGGACAGCACAAGAAATGCTTTGTCTTCACAGAGCTTAAGCATTTTCTGAGTATATGATGTGTGATTTTTACTTATGGGATGAGATTACAACTCTGCAATTCCCTTTGTTGTGAATTTATCTACAAGGTAGCTTAGGTTGAATGAGCTAGTAAAGTTTGTGTCAGCACTGGTCTAAGTAAAGCGTCAAAATAGCAAGAAATCCAAGTATGTCACCAGTGCTATTTAAGGTTTTCAGATCAGCTGGTTTGGACCTATTTCTGTGCATCAATTTTTGAAGTACAGCAATAGACTGGGGTTTTGTTGTGGTATGTTCCTTACTCAGGTGCTGAGAGTACTCAGCTTCTGAGCAGCTCCACAGCTCATGCCTGCAATGACAGAATCTGAGATCTCAGGCTTTGCTACCTAAAATAGTTTCATAATACCTCTTGTAGATGCTTTCATCTGAAAAGTATATTGGCATTGTGAGAAGAAAGAAGAAAATGTCAGTATTTTTAATAAAACAGTGATTGAAAAATGCATCTTTAGGATCCAGATTTGATAACACGGGGACTTGGATCCTCCTCAGTGTGTGAATATTCTGTTGAATGGCTTTGGTATGAAATCTTCAGCATTCGTTTTGTTTAGCTTGAACTCGGCTCACCTCTGAGATTATGATTTCCCTAGCTCTCTATTCATCTCAACTACAAAAAGTATTTTTCTCACTGCTATTACACAATAAAGTTATCTCTACACATAAAAATAATAAGGTACTATTTTTAATTGGAATTTTCCTTTTTTACTGATTGGGTGGTTTATTGGAAGTTTTGAATATTTTATATATAGATCACTTCCAGAAAGTGCTATTCAGTGATATGTCGTAAATGCTGCTAGCATCAGCAAAATACAATAAATTAATTTGAGCAAGATTAATCTGACTTGCTCTGGGACTGGTACATTCTATTTCATCTTAAATGAAGTAAAGTTATTAATTTTGTGTAGTTTTCATTTTCACATTAACATTCTCTTCTGTGAAGTGTAATTGCCTTCTTTTTTGTAATACTTTAGTCATTTTATTTAGGGCAAACCTCCATAGAGAAAGACTCAGGGCCTTCCAGGAGAATTTACTACACAGACCAGACAGTCAGAAATAGAGGACACTTGGGTGGTCTAATTTGCTTAAGGTCATACAAGCCATCAGCAGAGTGAGAATCAGAATCCAGATTGCTGAACCTTATTCCAGTGCTGTTTCCAGTGACAATGCTGCCTCTTAATATGTCAGTGTTCTTATTGTTCTTTCTTTATAGTTCGGGATCGGGTACGATCTAAAATGGAGAGAGATATTTTGGCAGAAGTGAACCATCCTTTCATAGTCAAGCTTCATTATGGTAACTATAATAAAATATAATTCGTGTTTGTTCTTAAACTGGTTGGGGAATTGCGACTAAGATGTGTTACACTTTCGTACAGATACCCTCCACCTACCTATGACTCTAACAAAGTCACAGAGGGTACCTATGTGAAATTCTTCATTTATGCTAAAGGAGAAATTCAGTATTTGTAAGTTTTAGCCATCCATCCATTTATGACAAAATAAATTTGTCATAAAGTCTGACTTGGTAGGTAGTGCAGGTGGGGTAGCTAGTGCGTTTACATCTGCCAACCCCTTCCCCCTGTCAGGTGTCGTTTAGAAAGACAGAGAATTTAAATAAAAGCTGGTTTTAATAATCAGTACCAGTCCAAATTTGCATATGTGTGTACATGAATGTGGTGTCTTACTGAAGTTGCCTCCTGCCACACCAGCCCCATCATTACTGTAACAGGTGTTCTGAGGATATTTGGGTATGTGGGCTCTCCTCTCACACAAGCATGGGACTTCTCTCTATGCCTCGCTCTCGGTGACTCCTGATGCCTTGTAGAGTGGGAAACACTGTTAATTCATAGGTGCTTAGCATGGAAATGAATATATTAGTAATGCACTGTTGACTCTCTACTGACACTATTTTCCCCACAGCCCAAGCTCAATTGCTAAGTTCTATACAGAAATTTTTTTTTTTTTTTTTGATTCTCAAAGTTTTGAAATGACAGTGAAGCAATGGCATGAATGATACACTCTTAGTTAACAGGGGCTTTATCTTGATTCAAAATTCCAACATCTCCATCCTTTTCTAATGCAGCATTTCAAACAGAGGGAAAGTTGTATCTAATACTAGATTTCCTGCGGGGAGGGGACCTTTTCACCAGACTCTCCAAAGAGGTAAGCTGATAGATCTTTAACTCAGAAATTAAAGACTGTCTTGGATTTTCAGAACTCAGATTGAGTTGGTGGGAATGAAAAATGGCCCCAGAAATAGTCCTATATATATGTAATAGAGCTATCTCACCTTGCATGGTTAAGTGGGTTCTTAATAATGGTATTTGAATTATGCTATAGGTAATGCAGCAGCTATCATGCAGGCATCACTGCCAGAAAAAACTGCACCACTGCTAAGCCATTCCCACAGCAAAATGCCCCAGACTCATTGCTTTCAAAAGAAGTCTTGGATTGTCTTGAAAAACAGTCTGAGAAATCAATCCCCAATACATTTTGCCCTCTGGATGAGCACAGAACCACGGGAAAAACACACACACTGCCAGCAGAGGGAAGAGGTGGCTGTGGGTCAGGGCCAGACCCTGCAGCTGCTGGGAGCAGATCAAGGGCCACGCACCACCCCGGGCATGGGAGATGGACTGTCACAGTCCTCACCTGCCCTCCTTCTGCCTGCCTGGAGCAGCTGCTGCTTCCATACCCTCCTCAGGCTCTCATCCCTCCCCTGACCCCTGCATGCCATGCCCCTGGAGAGGGACTGCTGTAGTCAGGGAACATCCCAAACCCGAGTCTCACTGGTGCCCATACAGAGCAGCCACTGTGGGTTTTCTAGGTTCATTTGGCTCTTTCCTGTATCTCCAAACCTCTGTGAGCCAGCAGTCCCAGAGAGGTCCCTGCAGGAGGCTTCAGTGAGGAAGGATGGCTGCCCTGCAGACCTGTGCTCTAGTCTTCTCTGTTACCAAGTATATGTCCCCAGCCCTTGGCACTTCCCAGGGTGTGGTGATGGCAGTGTGGGCAACCACTTTAAAGGTAGGGATCTTTCAAATGCCATCTTGAGGGGAAGCTCTGTTGCTCTTCTTGGGTTTGGAGAGCTACTGATGGACTAAAAAAGCTGTGAAAAGTTCCATCTTTCCATCCCCCACATTCAGTTCCTGATTCAGTGACATTCAGGCTGCTGTGTGCAGTGCAGCTTGGGACCCCAAGTGTTTGCTTTTAGGGCTTGTTTGCTAATGCGAGAAGACATTGGTAACGAGCTAATTACACTGCTGAGTAATGATCCTTGTACAAATATTCAGTCCCTGGTAGGAGTTATGTTCAATATGAGGGAGAAGATTTAAAAAAATTAAAATATCCTTCTGCTGTTGTCATGAGACCAAGCTTCATTAGCAAGGCAGCACTGCCCTCTCAGCAAGGGCTCTCCAGTTTCATGGAAGAAGACAGAAAATGTGGTCCTTGCCTAAGAGGGCAGGTCCCTGTTCTGGACAGACAGGGTACTCAAAAGTGGAAGATAACAGCTCAGACTTTGTACTTCTTTAAAGCTTCATGTTTTCCCCAGAGCTTTTCCAGGGCAATTCACTGACTTTTCTGCTGTATCCCATCAGGAATGAATCCTCTTAAGCTGACAGTAAAAGCACTTTCTCTTTTTTCAGTGTTCGCAGCTCACCTTGTCTTCCTATACTTTGCAGCTCTTTGCAGCTGTTTAGGGGCCAAGTATTGCAAGGCAAGAATTTCTGGGAAAACTGGAACTGTTTGCAATTTGTTATTGTAGATTTGTTTGAAAGGTATTGATTTCAGTGGACTTTCAGTCAGATCCCATATACATATACTGCATGCATGCATGCAAATCTTGTCTGTTTCTTGCTCTGTTTTTTTGAGACATCTGACATTAACTAGGTGTATATGTATACATTACATTTTTCTTTGATTCTATTGATTTAATTTCTTGCCTAAATTATTTATTTTAAGCCCTATAAATTTATTTGGAAAATTAATGAATTTTTTACATTCAATACAATTAAATTTTTAGAGTTTTTGCTTGTGTATTTATTTATTATTTTCCTCGTGTTTTAATTTCTAGCCTATGCAGTAAAATTCTTAATTAAATTATATGACATCTGTTCTCTGAATCATCTCTTTTTTTCTCTCAGCTGTCTGGAACTTCTCAAAGCACTCAGATATTTTGGCTACCCCTTTCTGAGAGCAGAGACTTAATTTTAAAATTAAGCTCTGCAACTTCTAGTGTAGAATTTACATTTACATATGACAAGTAAATTTGTATTCAGCTGACTCATTTTACTTCTGTCATGCACAATATTCACACTTGTGTATCCAATATATAAGCTTCTTTTTCTGCATTATTATCTCTGTGCAAATTGCAATTTAATAAAGAGAACATCTGAGATATAATGGAAGTAGAACCTAAGGGGTTTCCTGCCATCTGAGTTTTTCAGAGCTTATTGGTTTTTTGATTACAGAAGTTTCTTCACCGAAAACGCAGCTTTCAGTGTTAGCAGTATATGAGCTACAAAAAGCAATTGTCTTCAGTTGGCACCTCATCAGGCCCTGGATCTTAAACAACACATCACTGCTTAGGGCATCTGCACTGAGATTCCTTGAACCTCCAAGGCATAAGGTTTTAAAGTCATCTCTGAGTCTTTTCATTCCCTGTCTTCTGCTCAGATTTGGAAGTATTTTACTTCCCAAAACACGTTTCCATTTCATGGGAATTTGGTAACCAAATGCCAAGATTTTAGCAAGTTAAGGGCTGTGAAAGCAATATGGGCTGCGCTGGATGTGTTTCATTTTGCTGTTCATTTCCAGAGGGTAAGGAGTTATAATTTATTCCTATTATTGTGACATAATGTCATCTAAACAGATCAAACAGATGAATGAGAGCAGCATATTTTAAGGAACAGAGCTACTCAACAGATCAAGTTTTGTTTTATAAGGAGAATCTGGTAAGAATTGTTAATGTAAGTTCAGACAAATTACGGAAAATTGAACCTGATATGATGGTCCTTCCAGCATTCCCAGGTTAGGCAATTCCTCCCCCGTGTCTGTTTAAGGCAAGCCAGCCCACTGCTGTCCAATAAACAGATGTGGTCTTCTCTTCCTTCTCTCTAGGTGATGTTTACAGAAGAGGATGTCAAGTTCTACTTAGCTGAGCTGGCCTTGGCATTAGACCACCTCCATGGTCTTGGAATTATTTACAGGGATCTAAAACCAGAAAAGTAAGTTAACAAGAAAAGTGAACTGAAACATAAATACATGAACTTTTAGGTTGCTTCTGCTCCTTGTCACGCTGCTAAATGAGAAGGTGCCATGGGCTCTGCCTTCCTTCTTGTTTGTGAGACTCTACACGAGACCTTCACTAGGAGCAGTAGGATTTTCCTATCACACCATATTAGTGTGAGGCCAAATATTTTGACTGCGCTCCAGTATGATGGGACCTCTGTCCATCTGTGCCCAGCCTTCAGTTTTGTGAATGATTTCAGTAAATAATTCAGCTCCCTTTGCCTTGAGCTTCACTGGCACTGTTCTCTGTTTGCAGCATTTAATCTGGCCCTCCCCTTGCTGCAGTGTAAACCACTCAAAGCAACTGCACTTCCAACTCATACGGAATGTATCGTGGCACTGCTCAGTTTTACTGTAGCCATTACTTAAAGCATGTCTGAAAACTTGTGTGCCTGTTAATTCCTGGGAGACATGATAAGCAGGATTTTTAAAACACTTATATTAAGTGTGCAAAATATTTTTCAAAATACTTGTTCTCACTTATATTTGCAGCTATTTTTCACCTGTAATGTGCTCCTAACTTTGCTTTCTCTTTTTTGTTTGCAATATATCAGTAGCACAAATGATACCCTCAGTGCTGTCACTGGGAGTGACATGATACTGGTTTTATTCTGTGCCTTTTGCCAGGTGCTTTGCTGGCATCTGCTGTGGCGACTCAAATAAATCAGGCTGCAACATTTCAAAGTTCCTTTTTAATGTAATGGTCACCAGCATTTATAAAAGATAACCACTGAGGGCAGTCTGTTTGGCAATTGCTTACACTTTCAAAGTCTAACAGCACAGCAGTAATTTCCTTCTGTGACACCAAACTGAAAAATAGGCAGCTCTTTCTTTAAAATGAAGTGTTATTGCTTTCACTCTCAGGGACAAAACATGAGACCAAAAGTGATGGAACGTGGACTTTGTAGGTGAGAAGTTGAGGGGGAGGAGATTGTTTATCTCCATTACAGTTCTATGTGATTTAAATTTTAAATTAAATTTTATGTCTCGGTTTGAAAATTAATAGTAGTAGTTGTACTATGAGAATTTAAAAGATATACATAACAAGAGCTCTCAGTCTTTTGAGCTAGAGGGCTTTTTGCAGTTGACCAAATTTTCCAGTGTTGCTCATTTATGCAACCAAAACTGGGAACCAGAGTTTTTGGCGAATATGGGAAGCCATCCTGCATATTGAACAGCTGGAGGGAGCAAAGTTCATTTTGTTCCTTCTATGAAATGCAGGTAGGCAATGGTCACACCCCAGCTGTCACAGCCACAGGCTCTTGCATTGTCTGCCAGCAGCTCCCTGATTTCAGTTTCATTCTGAATTGCTGTTTTATCCATTCAGCATCAACAAACATGTACACAGTAGAATAAACTCCAATTACAGGTTTTCAGTTTTACACTTTGATTTTAGTGAGCATTAGTATGAATCATGCACACTGCTTTTCTGTCTGATGTTAGATGAGGCTGATTTTTGAGATAACAGATGATATGTGAATCTACTATTAGAAGTTATCCAGACATGAGCTTGTATATTCAGATATAAGTCACAATGCTGTTACATTTATAGGAAAATGCTGTAATTTTTTGCTTTAGGAGAAGTTATAAATCAAGGAGAAAATTAAGTGTATGTCAAAACCGTTCATTGTATTTGAGATACTGAGAACTGGGTTTTTCAGAGTTCTCAGCAGGAAGCATCACTTAGCATCTCAAGAAACACCTCTCAATGACTCCAGTTGCAAGTGAGAGCACTTTATATTTCTGCAGACCAAGCTGCAGTGCTTCAAATCAGGGATCAGTGAATTGAGAAATTAGAGCTCATCTAAGGAAGGAAGATGTCACTGATTTGCCATTGTCACATAGAAGCATGTTGAAAAGGTACAGATGGAATCCAGTTTTCTCTGTATTTTTGTCTGAACTGAGACCAGCCATCCCTTTCACTGCTCTGCTAAAATCCCTCCCTGAGTGTTACCAGTCTGCCAACTGAGACAAGATTTCTCTGGAAGAAAATAAAAAGTGTCAGTGAGATCACTGTGTAAGGTTAAGGTGGCAGCCCTCCCTCTTGCATTTTCTAAGTTTTGTATGTATGGTTTGTGGTCTTTGATGTACAATTAAATGGATTAACTGTTATACAGTTTCATTTGGATGCAACTGACATAGTATAAAATTAGTTCACATGAATATAACTGTTGTATAGGAAAGGAAATGACCCAGAAGTTCATACCTGGAGATAAAGCAAGGCCTCTGATTGAAATCCATATCCTCTAAAAATAGCTCTGTAAGTGTAAAGCTGATGTGTAGTCACACCTAGGACAGCAGAGCATGACAGCCTATGATTTCGCTGGAACTTTAGGATTACATTAAAGAAATAGATAAAGCAGAATAAAAAAAAACTATTATCAAGGGAAAAAAATCCTAAATTTTTGAGTTACCTCTGGGAAAGAATAACTTTCTAAATAAGACAATAAAAGAAAATTAGGACCATCCCAGGATGTTCTCATCGTCCCCTTGCCCCCTGGCTGGATCAAGTTTATCTAGACCATTACAAGTGTGTGGCTAACCTAGGCTTAAAAGAGCTGGTGGAGACCCAATGTTCTGCACAGGAGGCTCTTGGCAGTGCTCCACCAGTTGTTCATCTAGAATGTTGCTCCTAATAGTTGGTTTGAAATTTCTTTGCTGCCACTGCAGGCCACTGTTCCTTGGCCTCCCCTCCTAGGTGCCCCAGCTTGCTTGTTCTGCTCTCAGCAGCACCCTCAGGGGATAGTGAGAACATACTTGCCCTCAGACCCTCAGACCCTAAACAATCCAGCTACTGAACTCTTCTTCACTAGTCAGTCCTTATAGGTGTTCAGTCATTTTCATTACTCCCCTTTGGTTTCCCTTGATTCCTCTCTCCTTTGAAGTGCAACGTGCAGAATCACACACACACATCTTCAGGAGAGGCACTGCCAGCATGATTACAGCACAAGGTCTGCACTGTCAGCTTTGCAGAACTGGAGATAAATTAATTCGTTTATCATTTCCCAATTCTCTCTCTCTCTCTCCCACTTCATTAAAGATACACGCTGCATTTAACCTTTCCTTGTTCAATGTTTTTGCTGTTCTTCAGAAGTTCCCAAAACTAACTGCTGATAGGTTTGAGTTTGCATGTCAGCTGTGTAAGTATGCCAAAATAAAGCTCATTAGAATTGTTCATGTAAAAAAAAAAATAGTTAGAAAACCGTACTGTTCAAACCACTTGGAAGAACCTTCAGTACATTAAAATTTAAGGTTCACCTTATTTTTTTTAAGATTCCCTCAGCAACATTCCATGTTAACAATTCGAAGCTATGAGTTAATTTCAAGTGCAACTGGGAGTTGTTCTCAAGTCAGCTGTACGTACTTCAAAAAGACAAGTAATTGAGCTTTCTTGTTAAAGACTTGTTTAGAACAAGCAGATACTTCTCTTGAATTGTTGCAGACAAATTCTTCTCCTTGAGTTGCCTTGGTGATTTCAGTGGCATCCCTCATGAGACAAGGTATTGTTCAGTCACACCAAGAGCCACTGAGTTCCTTACATGGTGAGGCATGGTTTTACTTAAGAACTGCAAAATCAAGCTATTAAATATGGTAAATATACCAAATAGAAAAATGGGAACTTACTATAAAGTGGTATATGATGCATATGTTATTTCTTATGCCATGGTTTAAGGGTATGGGTGACTTTGAAACTGCCCTACCATGTGAAAATGGATGAACTAATATTATTATTTACTTTACCATTTCTCTTTTCAGGAATCTAGATGCACTTTTGAGTGATGGCATAGGGGCTTAGGTTCACAAGGAGTGGTATTAGGGCCCTCAGTTGTGTATACAAGGGACAGTTCATATAACAGCTCATGTAACAACATCTGATATGTTGAACTATAATAAACACAATCAGCGCTTTTTAATGCAACATGTTGCAAACCATGGCAATTGATCTATGAATGTAATTACCCTGTGTAGAGAGGGAAGATCTGAGAATCAGTAAAAGACAAAGGGTTATGGTGGAAAGCTTCCACTGATGTGAACAGTCCCTTTTTGGCTTCACGTTGTCAGTGAAGCTACAGCCGAGGGGAATTTGTATTCAGTAGGGTGAGATAGTGTGGGGTCATGTGAGATAGGTACGGGGTCATGCAAACACTGAAATGGCAATAAACACTGAGAATTTGTGAGAATCTTCATCTCTTTAGTAGGTATTTGACTGCTTCGTCTGGTACTTTCATAACAAAATGTGCAATGAATAAAACACTCTTCATAAAGTCTCAAGTTTTATTTCCAACCTGAAAATTTGGCTACAGTTTCTGACAAACATAAAGTGTGGGTTGAGTCTTCTGCAAAACTGCTCTCACTTAGAAAGAAACTTAGATCATCCCCAAAAAAA
Source organism: Erpornis zantholeuca (assembly GCA_013400515.1). NCBI lineage: Eukaryota > Metazoa > Chordata > Aves > Passeriformes > Timaliidae > Erpornis > Erpornis zantholeuca. The sequence continues at coordinate 62,754 of VZTN01024158.1, forward strand.
CTCCAAAAAACCCAAACTAAACAAACCAACCCCAGAGTTCCAGCTATATTAGATTTGGCAGAACTTCACATTGATTTGGGAATAATTGAGCTCCAAGTGAAGCCCAAAAGACATATCTAAAATCCAAAAATAAAGAGAGATGGGAGAGAATTGCTCAGGCCTTGATTTAAGACGTGATATAAAACAATGCCATGATGAAAGCTTTTTATCCCTGTGAAGTTGCCATATACCTCAGGCCTATCACTGGTCGCCACAGAGAAGAGATCAGTGCCTGTCCCTCCTCTTCCCCTCTTCAGAAAGCTGTAGGCTGCAATGAGGTCTCCTCTCAGTCTCCTCTTCTCTGAGACACCCTTATTTTGTGGCATTTTTAGCTCCGAGCCTATACGTGGTTCACTTATCCATGGTGTTGGTACATTTTTCACCTAATAACTGTTATTACTGCTTTGAAGAGAAGGTTGACAATGACAGTGTCCTGTAAAAGCACTCAAACCTTAGACTGAACAAATAAAATGAAAAAATCTCCTAGCTGAAGGTTATCACTCAGTGGGATTGCAACCTAATTTAGTATTTAAAAGTAGCCTACTTTCTATGGTTTTGATAATTTCAAAACATTAATTTAGATGAAAGATTATTCTCAAACCTGAATTATATTAAGAACTTCTGGTTGTTCTTTCCCTTCCACAGAATAATACTATCTTATCGCAGAGTCATGTGTCCTGCAAACCATAGCTAAAGTAATTGTGATTGTCACAATAGAAATTCTACTATGGACATTGTAGGATAAAAAGGAACTGTAAAGTGATAAAGATAAAAAGAGAGTACAGAATATGATCAGATAGTAAGTTTGCTTTTACTGTCACACTGGAGAAAACTATTTGTCTGTTGTTGTAATTTGCATTCTCAGAAGCAGGTACTTTGTTCTTTGTTTCTTAATTTCACTCTAAGATAATTCAGTGCAACAGTTGCCTTTTTTTTTTCCTATTAGCATATTGTTTTATTTTTACATGAAATACAATCTTCAGTTAGTAACTGTAGTGTTATTTGTGCTGCCAGAGGCAAATGTGGAAACACCCAGGTGTCCAAAGGGTGCTGGCAGGGGCCACAGAGGAAGCTGCCAGCAGCTGAGGACATGGTAGAAGGGTGGTTAGGAAACATGACATGGAGGAGGGAACTGTAGATTACATTTTAGGGGATACAGGATACACATCCATTCTAAGACAGGATCTATGAATTTTGCTGCTCATGCAAACAGTGTTAGAAAGAGTTGCTGTACATTTCTGACTCAACCTCAGGCAGTATTAGCAGTCTGAAAGCTGTGTTGGTGTTGCCTCCATCCCTTTAATGAGGGTAAGGTGTGAACCCTCTAATCAGGGCAAAAGTATGGGAAACATACATTGTACACATACAGAAGCAGTATGGATTTTCAATAGGAAATTGTGAAATTTAAAATTCATAAAATATAAAATCAGTGTTTCTGGGGAAATTCCCACAACCTTTGAATTGCATTGTTATTCACAGGAGCTTCCTGTGCATGGGGCAAATTTTTGTGTGATTTCTATGAGCTCTATTCCCCCTTCCTGTTTTTCCAGATCCAGGTCTTGGGAGTTCATACATTCACTCTCACTTCCACACTGGCAGGTGTTTTATTCTATTCTCTTCCGAAGCACAGGTTTAGGGGTTGCAGTCACAAAAATACATTTAAACATGCCTGTTATAGACTAGTAAAAATTATGTGTTCAAGAAGACTGTGGAGAAAGAATAAAGGTAAGATGCTTTTATCGAGAAGAGAAGGCTTTAATTATTAGGCACATAGTACTGGCTTAGTTGCTGCCCTTTGAGGAATTGCACAACAGCTTTTTGTAAACACATACATGAATGACAGAAGAGCATATTTTTTCAATTATGTTTCAGTTCAGACACAACTTTTCACAAAAGTATAGCCCATTATATTTGGTTCACTTCCATCCTATTTTCTTCCTGAATAATTAGATTAAAGTGATATCTAAGAGAAGAGGAATATAAAAATACCTGGCACCATGCTAAATCATTTTGAAAAGAGAAATATACTAATTCTAACTAGGACTGAAGACCACCTTCAATACTTTATCAGTTTTTATTTACCAAAATCATTATTTTTCAAATCCAGTGTTCCCTCTTGTTTCCACAAAAACTAGCACTGCTTTTTGTGAACTACAGAAATGTTGGAGTGCCTTTGTGAGGAAAAAATATGTTGGCAGGTAGCAAATGTGAGAACACTTGAATTTGGCTTCCAGGCTGAATTTTCGTCTGTGCTCTGGACAGAAAAGATAAGCAGAGGCTGAGATCCATGCTGTTAGGCTGTGACTGGTCATCACGCTCTATGATGACTTTTATTACTTCAGCATGAACCTTTGGACTTAATTTTCGGTCCAGCGAGTCCAAGCCCTGATTATTTGAGTGATTGCCCTCTACTATGACAAGAACAGGAAACCTGTAGCTCCTTCTCCTGCTGGAAGCATATACTCTGCAGTATATGCTTCCAGCAGGAGAAGGAGCTTTGGCTTTGAACACCCTGTTCTTTCTGGGCTCTGTTTGCATGCCCACCTTAAACATCCTATGGAACAAGGAGGAGGCTCCTCATGGAACTACCTCAGGCTGTGCATGCTTCAGACATGAGATGAGACAAACCTTTGAGGTTCATTTTTCTTTCTGGAGTCACAGAATCCGCTAAGGTTTTGTTTACACACGTTTTTGAATCTTGCATATTGCCTTACCTGACTTAAATATTTTTTATTCATATTTTTAACTGCACAGTGTGCCTGGACAATGAATTAATGTTCCTTTTTTGCATTATAGCATTCTTCTTGATGAAGAGGGTCACATAAAGATAACAGGTATGTGAGGAACAGAAAACTTCATGTCTGTACAAGGATTCTTTTTCTACAGTATGTTCCATGCATCCTTTGGTTGAGAGGAGTTTGTTTACAAAAACTAGAAGCCAGAAGAGTTTGAGTTGGGCTTCTCTGTCGATTTATCCAACCCCCATTCTGCACGGCACATGGAGAAGATGGCATTTTCTTGGTAAAATGTGAACCAGGCAGGTTTGGCTGCCTACCACTGTGGATGGAAGGAGGCTTCCAATATGACTCTTTAATCCAGGCAGAGGATGGCTGGAAAGACATCCCTTTGCCACTCCAGAGGCGCTGCATAGCCAGCCTTTTCACAGGTGTAATCTGGGATTATTATTCCTAATACTTTGCTTGGCCTCGCAAGAGTCCTCACTAGCATTGCCTTCACCAAACCTGAACTGTATACTTCTGCTTTTTTAAATTCTCTTCTGCCTTGGACCAGAACCTCATTCTGAACAGAGAAAATGATATGCCTACTTTCAGGGTGTATTAACAAGTTCCAGCCAGGCACTCCACGTAGGCAGGGCTCCAGCACACGCATGCCCGTGGCCTCTTTCTGCACACGGACAGAAGGGTGCTCCTACAGCTGGCTGGCCTGTTTTGCTCAAACAATTTAAGTGAGCAAAAGCATAAGTAATAATTTTTAGAAACCTGAAAAGTCTTTTTCGCTTCAATTTATGTAGATTTTGGTCTGAGTAAAGAAGCCATCGACCATGACAAGAGAGCGTACTCGTTCTGCGGGACGATAGAGTACATGGCCCCGGAGGTGGTCAACCGGCGAGGGCACACGCAGAGTGCCGACTGGTGGTCCTTTGGCGTGCTCATGGTAATGCAAAACTTGTGCTTCTTCGTTGGAGGGGTGGCTGTAGGAGGGATCACATCCCTCAGATAAAAATTGCAGTATCGGGGACGTTTTTCAGAGAGGTATTGCATTTTCCTTAAGCCAGCCTTCTCAAATTTTGTGTCCAGATGCTAACCTGCTCCCCCCACCCTGCACCCCTCAGCCTCTTCAGTCTGTGTGCTGTTGTTGCTGACGTAGATGAAGATCAAGAAGTCGATACCTGACACTGTGGTTCTTTTAAAAGCTGTATGAACACTGTAAGTTTTTGGAAGCAGATATTTGCAGCATTGCTTTATCAAGGATAGTTCTGGCCCATGAGCCCAGACCCCAGGCACCTGCTGCTCTCACGGGGATGTGTTTGGGTACTGGAGGTGGTGCTGCTCTCTCCTGAAGTGTGCAGGCTGCAGGTCTGCCCTCTGCTCGGGCCGTGGCCACCACCAGGCAGCTGTGGCTCACAGGGCAGCTCACCACAGTGGAAACAGCTTCCCTGCAGAACCAGGGCAGAAGCAGAAATTAGCAATGTGCTCTTCTAAGACAGCACCATTTCCTATGGTATGGAGGCTATTTTTGGTAGCTCTATATTACACAATATACCAAAATCAACAGAATACATTTAAATTTTTTTTACCCAAAGCAGACAACTGGTGCCACGAGACAAAGCAATGTGAAAAACTGTGAAAACTGGGTTGGGGGGGCTATATCATTGATCTAGTAGGCTGGCAGCAGTTAATCTACATAAATATTGTAATTTATTGCCTGAATTATAAATGGAGTGGAACATACTTATCTCCTGTGGCCACAAATCCATTTATGGATGATCAGCACTTCTGAACCATGTAAGTTTATTCATGAAAATCAATAGCTTTTGTCTCATAGAATAAATCTTTAACTTTTTTATTATATATTTATTTTTGGAGGATAGCTGTGTCTGCTCACTCTTTGTCTCCCATTAAATGATGGTGCATTTGGTGTATAGATTGTTTTTCTTTCACCAGCTAATAAACTCTTAATAAAGCAGACTACTTCCTTCCTGTGTTATGCTAGGATTTTTTTTTTTCCCCATTGCTCTTTTCAATCCTCCCCTAAGGATTCAGGATAGTAGAATTAGAAAAGATAAGAGTCCCTATAAAAGGAGATGAATTAAAGAAAGTAAAACCCTTTAAACTCCAAGCTAATGCTTTAAGCCTTTAAGTGTTACAAGACATCTTAGAGAAAAATATGTCAATCAGTTCAACCTTTTTCCCTTTTCAACATTTAACTGGTTGGGGCAGACAAATGTATATTTCCAGACACTAAATGTGTGGGAGGATTTTCTGATGCTGTCTTTCACTCTGCTCTTTTCTCCTTGTTTTCCTTGTTCTGTCACTTGTATTTTCTATTAGGAAAGCTATTTTTCTGTCTGTCTGAAAAACTGAAGATAATTAAATGGCATTCAAATGATGTATTAGCATTTCTACATAAATACTTTGCAGTATGATGTAAAATAGACAAAGAAAATATACCAGTTGATGAAAAATGCATAGATTCAAAAGAAGTGTATATGATAGTGTAATTTTCATATCTAAAATTCTAATCAAAAAAGGGAACATATTAGTCAGAGAGTTATAACATGGCCTGTATCCTTCTCACCATCAGAGCAAGCAGACATTCACTTGTCTGTTCTGTTCTGTGAAAGAATATGCTTTGGTATGAAGAGTTGGGTTGTGCTGGCAGCTTCTTGCCAACCCGCATTGACCAGGGCACGGACAAGGATCAAACTGAGGGATCCTTGCATACTCCTTAAATTATGTCATGTTGTGATATTAACACCAAAACAAACTTGTCTGAAAAGGACTAAATTCTGGTCTTATTTATTAAAGATGTTATTTCATGAACAATTGTTCACCAGGAGTTTTACAGTCCACAACAGTAAAACTTCATTTGCTACCAGCTAGGTCTTTGACACAGGCCACACAGCTGAAACTGGTGCCTGCTCTGTTTGTTTGCTGCTCAGTTTATTTGAATTGTTTTATGGTAGCTTACTCTATGTCAATGGGTATAGTTATACAAATCTTGAAATTCGCCCTTTCCAGCACCCCAGAAGACAGACCCTGCTTCTCATTAAATATGTGGTGATGGCTGCTGAAACCAAACTATAATTTGTGCTGGTGAATTTATGTGGTTTATCATGACCAGACAGTTTTCATTTTCTGCCTTTCTGTATCTTACTGCATTGGAGATTTTTGATAGGATTTACTCTGCAAAAGCTTTGCATCAAGAGATCTCCATGAACATTTTTTTGCCCTAAATTGTTAAAAGTTGGACATGTAACTAATACCTTTTCAGCTGCACCTCAAGAGTCTTGATGCCCACACTGCCATCTCTGAAGCCCAGATAAGATGGTCTGTATGATCTAACATGTCCAAATCTCTTGGAAGGCCTCACAAAGCAGTGCTTTTATAGTTCATCTACCAGCTGATTTACAAGGTCACAGACCTTATGGAAATTGTATCTCTTTCTGTTCAGAAAAAAAACACTGTACACCTTTGAGAGTCATGTGAGCAGAGAGGGGAATATAATTAGAGAAATGGCTGTGAGGATTTGGTAGGCAGTCCCAAACAAGAAGAAATGTGTTCATATATGGCAGCAAGTAGTGATATCTTCACCAGAAAAGAAAATATCCCTTTGGTATCCAAAGTATTCAGCTCTGTACTAATTTTGTGGTAACTATACAGTGGCATTGGAAAAATCAATACAAGACATCAAAGCATTACCATCTTCTTTTATAAAATCTCATCATAACACTTGTTTTATTCCAGGTTCAAGAGATGGTCTTCATGAACATTATTTTGAATGTTTATTCTTGCCACTAGGTTAAGGGATTCAACCCTTTGCAAGCTCTAATGCATTATGTTTCACACTCAGATAATAATGAAAAGTGTTTAATGTGTTTTGCAAATTATTAAACTGAGTGCTTGAACAGTTCTCAGATACCGTAAAAATGACTGGAATTGTTTAGAGGAGAGCCTGGCTGTTCTGACGAGAGTGTCTGTCTCTGCTTTCAGAAACGGAGTGGTATCAGGTTTCTTGGTAACTCTGAGTTTTATCCTATGCTCGCAGTACTTCAGCAGACTCAGGCTGAAGTAGTTTGCACAGCCTGCTCTAGTTCCATCTATTAGGAAGATTCATATGGTCATTACCTAGGCCAAGGATTTTTTCTCATTCATTATCTTCCCCAATGACCTTCCAGGGTCATTTCTTGAATCCATTTCCCCAGGAAATGCAGCACTCCTTTCCAAGGTCTTCCCACGTGTGTATCTTCTGGAAAGTACTTATGTTATACCTACTGAAATTGGAGACTGCCCTGAAAACTAGAGAAAGGAAGCACTCCATAGTATATTGAGACCTCAGCAGGGGTTGGACTATGTGACTCCAGAGGCTGCTTCCCATTCAGCCTGATTCTGTGGTTCTCTTAATAGGCAGCTGAACTGGAACAAAGAATATTTGCCTTTCTTGGACTTTCTTTGGTACAGAAAGGAAGTCAAGCTTGGAGGGAGGTGGAGCCTTCTGAAGTACTGTCTTAACAGACAGTTGGCCTCCAAAACACCCAGGAAGTGAATCAATGGGAAGGAAGGAGCAAACAGATGGTTTATACAGATGGGGAAGTGGGGAGAATGAAAATTGAGCCTCCCAGCAAAGCTACAGGGACTGCTTTAAGAGACAAAAATACTGCAGAGTTCATTCACCCCTAGGCTCAGCTTCTTGTCAACCTGCCATGACCCATACAGCTCTGTATTTATGTGCAAGAGTGTGAGCAGCAGGTTCTCACTTCTGTTTTCATGTTCAGGTTTAGATTAAAACAAAATTTTTGATTGTTTGAAAAAATAAGCAGGAAGACAGGTTGTTGTGCAGTGAAGTGATAGCTTTTACTGGTGAGATGAACTTTTTCAATATTTCTTTCAGTCTCGTTCTTTCATTTTTAATCTTCAACACATTTAGTCAGGACTGTAATTGAGAAACTAATGCTTTCTTCCAGATGCTACTTAGCTAAGTTCATTGAAGTAAAAAGCTCTGGTACACTTAACTTACGTAGCTGCCTTTCACTTTAAATATTGATGCTAAGTGCATTTCTTCTAGACCTAAATTAATCTCAACATTAGGCCTGCGCAATTGGAGACATGTGGTAACAAAGTGCTGGCCATTACAGCAGCACAGTAAATATTCCCTGCAGCTTCCAGGACAGTCATTCTCCCTGCTCCTTCCTGCAACTTAAAATTCTTCCAAATTTTTTCTGGTTTCCATCCCTTGCCACCACAGTGCATTTGCAGGTATTCCTGAGGCATTGGGGAGGGTGGGAACTACAGTGCCTTCCCATGTAGTCACTGACCAAGTCACTGCTTGTGTCTGTATCACCTACATCAGCAGTGTCAGGCCCATTTATGCCAGTATAAATGAGATGTAGCAGCCACTGTGGTGCCGCTAAATTAGATTTATTATAACAACAAAGTAACATGAGCAAATGTAAGTGAACATTAGGTACTTAACCATGAGCATAAACGCTCCAGAAATTATGAGGAGGGTTTGGTACAATCTGTACCCTTTCTGCTGCTGCCCTGGGAAGAAATGTTCTCTCCCCCTCATTCCCAGTATATCTGAACACTTTTATCAGGACTAAGGCTCTAATAGGTCAGAATTACTTTGAAAATGGTATTTAAGGTCCAGTGTCATCTATGGAGGTTTAAAAATTTTCCCCCATTATGTTTCTTTGTAGAAGACAAACAGCTTTCCTACAGATCTACCAGGAAATTCTTTTCTTGCCTCTCCTAACCCAAGAAGAAGTTAATACATTTGGTTTTTTCCAAATCTTGTTTATGTTTGTCAGCCATATACATTTTTTAAAGTGGTTTTTTTTCTGTTTCTACTATGGGTTTTAGTAATGTTACTAATGAAGATTAATCCTTCAATTAGTTATAGTCAATTAGTTACATGGCTTCTAAAAGTCTCCTCCGCCCTAATCCCAAAATTAGCATAGCAGTTTCACTATTAATTTTCTTCTGTTTTATGTATTTTTCATATTGTATAGCTGTATTTAATCTGGGCAAAAGGAAGAGTCAGGCTGCAGCCAGTCTGTCACAAACTTTGGCAATGACAGGATCCTTCTTAGCACAAAGAGCTTTCTGGGAGCACTGTGATTTCTTGTAGGATAAGGTACAAAAACTACATAAGGCTTGAAGAGTCTTTCCTTCCTTAACAGGTATTTAATTATAGCAATGAATATTAATTATTAGATTGATTTATTAATCTAATTAATCAGATTATTATAGTAGAAGAGATCCAAAGCCTGAGTGATGAACATAAATGAATAACAGTTCACCTTACCCTCAATGGACACTGTTCTCCTCTGTGTCCAAGCCAAATTATATTCTAGGTGTCTTATATTTGGTAATGCACAGTCCTCAGACTCCCTTAGTCAGAGAAAGCAGCTGCCACTCCATAAAACACTGTGGCAAGAGCTGTGTGAAAGACCTGGTATTGAATGCAAGTTAGGCAAGCTTCCTTGGCTGGGGTTTTGTTGGGTTTTTTTCCTTCTTACAGATGTGAAATTCCTGTCAAATTTACTGAGAGCTCTAATCTGTCTCAAAGGAACCATAACTGATTGATGTTTCAACACATGAGATTGAAGATGATTATTGAATTTGCATTTGAGATTTGGGTTCAGTTAAATGTGGCACTTGTGAAATTCATCACTGAGTACCACCAGAGGAACCAAAGCAGGAGAGAAAAAGCACACTCAAAAGCCTTGAGAATGTGGGCTTTAGGCTTGTTTCTCCTGCAAAATATAGTAGAGGCATCTCTAAGTGATGCAAATATACAATCAAAAAGGTGATTTGACTCAACCTAAAAAGATGGGGAGTGGCATTGTTGAATCCATTTTCCATGCATGGTAGTCCATGGCAAACACCTAAGAACAGCCATACCCATGCAGGCTAAGGGTCTCTCCAGGCAAAGACCTCATTTCCAGCATTGGTCTTAAAACAATGAAGAAGAAGTGCTGGAAGAAACAGCATATTTGACACTTCTTCCCAAACATACCAAAACTCAACAGCAACTATCAGTGTAAACAGTTTGTAACACATCTCTGGAATAGAAGAGCCATCCAGACTTGCTGTGCCATTTTTTTCTGAAGGACAGCTTGTTGGATCATTTCTTTTCCTCATATTTTCAGTTCTGTTGGAAACAGAAGAGGGATGTGGTGTCTTTCAGCCATGCAGACCACCCAATGCACATTTGATTTACCATTTTGTTGCTACTCCACAGTTTGAGATGCTGACGGGATCATTGCCCTTCCAGGGAAAAGACAGAAAGGAGACAATGGCACTCATTCTCAAGTGAGTATCAAAACTGCTTTCTTTCTTCTAACTGTGAGTTAACTCCACCCTCTGGAGACTCCATAGGGCCCAAATATGTGAAGGGTAGACAATAATAATGTGTATAATGAACTTCCCAAAGCTATGAAAGGCATGAATTTAGTTAGGCACACGTAGCTGATGCCTAAGTAAATTGATGTGCTTAACTCTAAAATTGCCTTTAGAATAAATAGGAGGAAGTGAATTACTGAGAGGGCCTCACAAAAGAAATTTATCTTAGTTTTTGTGATAACATCAGTATCCACAAAATGCGGGAAAGTTGGATTTTTGTAGGACGTCTTATATTTTGTTGTTGCCAAGTTTCATGTATTTTCCTTTGCAATGTCCCATTCATTTACTGTTAAATGCAGACAAAAGTATTTGAAGCTTAGCTTTGCTCAGTACTGCATTTTTTTATGTGTAGTGGTGAATGGCCAAGAGAAGTTTTATTATCTTTAAACAGTATGCAGTTTAATAGGCATCTTTTCATTAAGTTTGATTGTTTAAATTCTTCTTGATTTCCAATTTTATTCCAGCAAACTAAAATGTGAAAAAATTCTGTAGGAAAATGACTTATTTAGGTTGCAAAAGTTTTATGAGATTCATTAGATCTGGTCTATGTCTAGTGAAGTCAGTGGTAAAACCTTCCTTAAGATCAGCAGAATGAGATCAGGTTCTCTGTACTGCACCATAGGTAGTGCAATAGGTAGCCTTTGGTCACTGATTTCATGTGTCTGCCCATCCTGACTACTACAGTTCTGCTGTTTCAGCCACAGTGGGATGGAAAAAAAGCTTGAAAAATCTATTATCTTTTCAAGTGTTGTGTTCTTTCAGAGCCAAGCTGGGAATGCCGCAGTTCTTGAGCATAGAAGCCCAGAGCCTGCTGCGAGCCCTCTTCAAAAGGAACCCCTCCAACAGACTAGGTGCGTGTGCCTTTGGTCAGGGCATTCCTTATGTGCTCCCTGCCTTGCCGGGTGCTGGTCATTTCTCTCCGCTCATCTTTCCTGTCCTCTTCATTACGTGGCACTTTGCATTTCTTCCCAGGGCACAGCGAGCCTTCAGCATCACTAGAGAAATTTGTAAGGAGCACAGGCAAAGCGCTGAAATCTAAAACATTATATTAACTTGTATTTCTTTTTTTTTTTTTTTTTTTAAAAAGGGCAAGTAAACTGCCAGCTTTTACAAATGATTTAAGGTAACTGCTGTATATGATAATATAGGGGACTGAGAAACAAGTGTGGTTTAAAATCCATATAATTTAGCTGCAAATCTGGGGTTTCATCTCTCCCGTTCTCAAATGCACTTCAGTCCTGTCTTGTTCTGTTAGTTGGGTGCAGTCTTACAGTAGACTTTATTACCCAAATACATAATCCCCTTTTTACTGATGCATCTTCACCCTTTGTTAATAGTCCTGTTTAGATTGTGATAAACTAAAAGTATATATTGGATAATGTATCTTATGTCATCTGTACCTTTGTTTACAGGCTTTATTAAGAAATTAATTGCATTTGATGAGGTCATGGACAATGCCTATGGCATGATTTTCGCTGCAAGTTTTGTCCTTGTTCCCTGCAGGGATGAGGGGACCACCCAGTCAAGCAGAGTGCTGGGTGGCAGTGGGGAGCCAGTCCTGCAGTGTGCCACTCTGGCCCTCTCCTACCAGGGGGGTCCCACATGGCCCCCAGAGGGAATGCATTGCTTTTACCTCTTGATCTAAGTGCTCAGTCTTGTAGTCTGATATGCTGTAGACATGAGAGTAGAAAAACACCTTTTCTTACCAGGTTTCAGTTGCTCTCAAGCAATTTGTTTAACACTAGGAAAAAAAAAATAGAGTATTGAGGTTTCTAGGTTTAACCTCAGTTCAGAAAAATTGGGTGCTACACCAAATACGAATGTTTTCCTGCACCCTCCGTTTCTTTCTGCTGCTTCCTCCCTGCCTCCATCTTTTGGTTTTATTCTGCTGTGTTCGTTTTGTGCCTCCTCACAAGTTGCCGTGCATCCAAAATGGAGCTCCAGTGAAGTCAGTGGGAGTCTCTGGATACCAGTCCTTAAATAAAAAGCTATTCACTAAAACTTAGTTTTAGCCATAACAATTCTAGCCCTCATATGTTAATAACGGTGAATTGCTAGAAGTCAAGGTTTTAAAACCTGAGGTTTGTAGAAATACTGGGAAGGCTTGAAATAAAAAAAAAAAAGAAAAAAAAAGAAAAAAAAAAGAAAGAAGTTATTTATAACACAAATATCCAAGGAAATAAAATCTAAAAAGAGGAACAGAAAAATAGATCTTAACATTTCAGGGATAACGGTGGAAAGCTCCTGAAGGCACTGTTTTAACTGATTGAGAATCAGCACAAAGGAAGATGGAAAGGGACCTGTTGATAACAAAAGAAGAAAACCTTGAATAGTTGGCCTAAATACTGAACAGAAGTCAGTAGATAAAAGAACTGCTTCAACCTTGTGGATTTTAGCTTTTTCTGGAAAACGAATAATAATTTTAAAAGAAAAGTAGACTTAGACATACAGTTTTGAAAAGTCTTTGGAAAATTAATGAAGCAAACTAAAATAAAGGAACCATATTATGGATCAAACACTTGTTTTCAGCCATTGTTTCATAAATTGGCAGATCTGGAAAGTGCATTAAGTCCAAAATCCAATTTTAAACATTGGCAAGGTAAAAGGTGCTTTTTTGCCATTTGATTTTGGTATCTTAACAAACAGAAGTAAAGATTGATGATGTATTCTGAAATTTTGCTTTGATACTTTGTTTTGAAGCTTTGGATTATTAATGGAAGAAATAATAGGGTTGAAGCAAGTTAGACAAGACTGAGAAGAAATTTAATAATCTGGTTTACCTGCTTCTGGTTTTAAGCCAGATGCCCATATTAATATTTGTGACAAATTTTTAAGGAGTGGTTCAGTTCTTTTCTGAGCCTATTTGCTGTACAAATAGTTTGCACAGCACTGCTTTGGTAGCAATGCTCTAAGTACAACAAGTTTCAGATTATGGATAAGCATAATTTTAAATTCTTAAAAGAAACTAACGGAATACCCAGGAAAATAAGGAGTAAGCACTTCACAAGTAAAACTTTACAATGAAGGTGTTAGTTCATTACATTGCCAGGAACTTAGGCAAGGGACTTGCCCTAAGGCCTGGATCTTCTCAGGTAAATAAAATATTTATTGTTTAACATGATTATTTAACAAACACATATTAAAAATTTATTTTATATAAAAAGCATATTATTTAACAAACTCCCTATGCTGCTGAGCAGTATAAAGTGTCCAGAGTCCTTATAACTGAGAAGCTCAGCCAAGAAATTTTAAAATAAAAGCATGTGCAAATAGGTTCAGAGTAAAAGCCAAGGAAATCATTACTATTCTCTTAATTCCCTGTTCTCAGGGAAGATACATTCTGCTTTGGCACATAGAAACTTTGGGGTTTAACTTTATAAGATGATGAGTTTAAATGAAAAACAGCTTTCACCTTTGTCAGAGCAACTGTAAAGATTTCTTGTAAACCATAGAAAAATACTTCAAAAAGTCTAGCCCACTAAAAAGATTCTGAAGCTGTGGAGAGACAAAAACTTTATTATCTAAAATCAAAATTCTGGAAACTCTTTCTGATGAATTTGAATATCCAAGTAATCAACTTTCAAATTTCATAGGTCCCCTTCCTTCCCCTTAATACTTCAAGGCTCATGTTATCCATAAGGATTCAATAATCGAAACCAATTAAAAATAACACATTCTATTCTTACTGTTTGCAGGCACTTATATTACATATATTACTTATATTACTTATAAAACTTAGGTAATTATGTTCTCACTTACTAATGTGGGGCTGCTTTTATATAAATGCTTGCACTCTATAATGTGTTTAAACTGGCCATTTGATTTGAAAGATTTATCTTCTCGGACCCTCATGGGACTGGATGGCACACAAGAATATTTGCAGACAATAGGTTTGGCTAATTAATTCTTGACTGATAGGTCTTATTGATAAATTGAAGTTGAAGTGAAGTTAAAAAACTCAAACTCACTAGAAACTTTGGGGAAGGTGAAAGAAAGGTTTGTGGTCATGCAGTGTGGTGTTTGCTGAATGCCCATCTCTTGCCAAGAAATGTCCATCTCTGTGAAGCAGGCCTTTCCAGTCATGACCTCTGTAGTGATTTTCTTTTCTCCATGAAAGCACATCTCTTTTCAGTACCCCTGTAGATTTGCAGATGGTAGATGAATGGCTGAAGCATGCTGAGCAAACCCAGAGAGATTCCAGCATAAGCACAGATGTCTAATGTCTTCTGTGGACTTTTACAGCAGGGTCAGGGCTGTTCTTCTGGCTCCCAGAGCTGCTCCTGAATGCACCCTTGGGCCACTTCCCTCCTCCAGCTGAGGAGAGCTCCAGGCCACACTCTGCTGCCTGCAGCTGCAGCACACAGTCCAAGAAGGAGTTGTGGGCTACACCAGCAGGTCTCATGGCACTGAAGGTCAGGGAATAAAAACTGCAGGAAGTGCTGAACCTTCTCCATAGCATAAAATCAATTGCCAAGAATTGGAAGTCGTCTGCTCTTAGCAAAATTAGGCTATTTCTGTCCTAAATGTCTTTAATATATTAAGCCCTTGCACTTAACAATATATACCTTCCATGCTGGAGCTGAGGTGGCCCTAAATGGGAAATGAAACTTTTCAAACAAATGCCTGCCTCAACTACCTGCTTATATTTCCTACTGAGCACTGCAGTCTCTCATGATGAGAAGTACCTCTGGGTGGGCTTTTTTTCTTGGCTCTTATTTCTATGGGTTTGTGGGAAAAGGAACAACAACAGTAGCAAAAAGTGTGGCTTTCAAATAGATGGTCTGAAAAAAAGCATATAATTCCCAACACACAAAGATGTATCCATTAGCCTAAGCAAAAAGGAAAGAGAAGTAGTGGGAAAGGGGCAGAGCAGAGCAAACTGAACGCATTAGCAATTATCCTCAGTCTAGGATATGCTACTAGTGTCTTACAGTGTCTGAGCACTTATCCCAGTCCTGCAAAAATCAGTCTGGCACTTGGGTTTCATCCTGATGTGGTAAAGAACATCTACTGCACATTGCAGTTTCCAATCACCACCACTGAATTCTAAGCATTTTTCACAGATATTTCTTTTCTGAAGATTTGCTTAATGTAATTCTCTTCAGAGTAACTCTGTTGGTTTTGTGTTTCTGTTGGCATTGCTAAAATCAGCATGAATCTGCCAAGGGAATCTTGCAGACTTCAGACTGTGCATTGAACAAAAATACGCTACAGAAGTCATAGAACAAGTCTTTTTCTAAGATTTATTATTTTCTTGTTCAGTACCCATGGGCTATAAACAACTGCCTAGGGGCATGTAAGAACAGAATAAAGATATGTGTTGCTTCACCCAAATTTTCTCCTACCCTGTTCCTGCTTTAAGGTCAAGCAAAGGGTTTCCTGAAACTCTTGTGGTTTGTCAATGAAGTAAGCTTCAACAGATTTCTTTTCAGCAGACTTTCCTGGCCTCCTCGTGACCCCATATAAGTATTTTGCACCACATCATCTTTTCCAAGTAATTCCACATCCTGAGGAAACATCTTCAGGTTCTTCTGAACCTGATTCCTGCTAGCATTGTTTAGTGATCTCTTGGATACTTCCTTGGTCATCTGTTTCCAGGCTGAAAAGTCCTGACCTACTCAATCATTCCATAACTTTCCTCAGTCATTCCATAACTTTCCTTGTTGACCTTCTTTGATTTTTCCTAACTTTAATAAGTATACCCTTTTACAGTGGGTAATCCATACTCCAGTTGCAGGAATGCAACAGATTTACACAGTGACAGTGCAGTGATATTGTCCATTTTGTTCTCTCTTTTTCCGAGGTTTGATTTCTTGTTGTGTTTGCCTAGAAATGTCTGTCTGTCATAACCCACAGACTCCTCAGTGGAGCTGATCACCTCTGAGCACATAATTTTGTATGTCAGGCTAGGATTCTTTACCCTCATGTGCGTTGCTTGTGTTTGCCCATACTGAAAGATTACTGGGATGGGGAATTAATCACGATATCATCCCTCTTTGCTGTTTCCCAGCAGGCCTGACAGACAATCCTGCATGTTATGCTTACAAAATGTTTGCTTTCTGTATCCATTAATCAGTGAATGTTAGGCAGGCTGTAGGAAGCAGTTCCTGATCATTGCATTTTGACAAACATCAATAAGGGTCTTGTACACAGGGAGAGCAGACATCACATTTTACAAAAGCTTCAGTTGGCAAGGCCATTGTAAAGCTGCATGTAATGTTGATCTTCCTAAAGTACAAATACTGCATATATAAAAAGCTGAGTCCTCTGAGGTGCTGAGTGCCCTTGCAAGGTGCAAATCCTTTTGGGAATCAAGGATGCTCATCATGCTTGTGAAGAAGTAGGATGGATACCCTTCAGGAACTGATTCCAGAATTGCAGTGCAAAGCCTTTGCTTCCAGATTTTAATTCTCCTTGAAATGAAAATGTAAGGTGCTATTAATAAGGTCAAATCAACCCCAAAAATGGCATTCTAAATCCTCTCTGACAGTTCTTTAATTGTTACTGAGTACCCGTTCAGTTCTGTGATAGCACTGAAGCAAATAAATTGAGCTAAAGGAATAAAAAAGGCAATCTTCAGTGAAAACATAAGGCAAAAGTAATGAAGGAATTAGATTCATTACCAGATCTCAGAAGACTTTCCCTAAATTTCCTACAGTAATGTAACAGAAATTTAATAGTGAAGGGAACATAACACTGCGAGTGATGATTTTGGTCCTCAAAGGAATTTGAAGACAGTACTTGAAGAGGGAGAACCTAAAACCCTGGCTCACCTCAAATCGTTTGGAGCCTTTCTGTATTTTGAGTCTAGACTTGCCTGTAGTGCAGCTTCCTCTGCCTGTGCAGAACAGTAGCTAGTCAAGGTTTGAAAGTCAGTGTGGATAGAAGAGCTGCCACTGGAGGAGGCTTGCCAGAGTATTGGGATATCCTGGACCTTTCCTGACCTTGCTGGTGCATGCACTCTGCTGTGGCTAAAATCCCATGTCTCATCCAGAGCCTTGGCAGCAGCCTCAATTAGAGAGAGGTAGAAGACCCTTGGGATCAAATTCTCATTAATGAAGTGCCCTCGTCTGTGTTTATGGGAGTTTATACTCTAATGCCAGTTGCACCTTTCAGGATTTCTTGACTAGAATAAATGTTTACATGGGAACTCTCACTTTGTCAGAAGAAAAGTGGGGATGGGGAGGAAGAGAGGAGAAGAGACATCAGTGCTGCTCTCTTATATGCATGACTTCATTTGGATTGTTTCACTCTCTTCTCAGGTGCTGGATTTGATGGAGTGGAAGAAATTAAACGTCACCCTTTCTTTGTTACTATAGACTGGAACGTAAGTGGAGCAGCATTATTTTTTTCTTAGCTACATTTTTTGAAGACAAAGTGCCATGCTTAGGAGAGAGATTGTGTTCTCTAACAGAGAGTCTAGGTTCTCTAACACAGTGGCTGCCTATGTCTCTCTTGCATGAGCATTGGCATCAGTACTCAGAATTGGAGCAGTTGATCAAATTAAATATGATTCAAGTAAGACATGTCAGATGTGATTAACAGAATGGTAAACAAGGATTTATTTTATTGCTATCAGCTACAGCTCATAAAGGTGGTGGTAGAGATTATCTGA
Source organism: Erpornis zantholeuca (assembly GCA_013400515.1). Taxonomy (NCBI): domain Eukaryota; kingdom Metazoa; phylum Chordata; class Aves; order Passeriformes; family Timaliidae; genus Erpornis; species Erpornis zantholeuca. The sequence continues at coordinate 80,556 of VZTN01024158.1, forward strand.
GTATTTGATTTAGACTTGTAAGAGGTAAAATTTCACATTTTCAGCATTGTATTTGTTCAAATTAACTTATTCTTAGACAAACCTGGAGGCAAACATTTTTCATTCTTGATCTGGACATCTGCCAGTGCATCAGAGTGCCTGTTTTCCACATCCTCTAGCATTTTCTAGTTTAATTTTATCCAGCCCATGGTATGGTATTGTTGTGTCTCTTCAGTATTTAATGCATTCACTCACAAATGCTAGTGTGTGGTGTGGTGACATTGATGAAGGTCTTACGATAAATTCTGGTAAAACTGCATGAATCTATAGGACAGAGCCATTCTCAAACTGCTGCTCGGGACTTTGCAGTATAGCTAATTCCTCTGAGAGAGAACATTTTGTGGTGCCTGGGTAGCTTTTGAAAGACCCACAAACCCATTTATTTTGGTAAAACTCATTAGAAAAGTCTAATTTTGGTTACAACTCTTGTTGAAGAGTTGTCATGACTCATAAACATATTAAAACATAATCAGTGAAAGGGGATTTTTGAGACTTTCCTATATAGTCAAGCTGACTTTCAGTCCTATTATGTATGTTCTGGAGTCTAGAGCCTCTTTCCTCTTTTACTTCTAACTAACCATGAGATTCTGTATGAAGACTTTATATTTATGAAAACAATAAGTGAAAATAAAAATATAGAGAATCCAAAAGACATGGGTTGTTGATTATGATGATTATCTAAAAATAATATTAATACAAATAAAAATAATATTTTTTATATTCCTCCAATATCTCCACAGTCCTCAGCTTTGCAATCAACATATAGGTCAGATGAATACATCTTGATTTAATGAGAAGCACTGGAACAGTGAGAGGGTTCTTCTACTCTATTTGCTAGTGGAGCAGCTCACTAACTCATCATAAATAAATAAGGCTCTGCATCTTGGAAAGGTTTTCAGAAAAGTCAGTTCTGTCCCATGAGAATACTCAAGACCACCTTCTGTCATGATAATTGGTGATTGTTTCAAGCTCTGTTCCTTAGGGAACGATTTCATGCCTGTCCTAAGGAAAATCTGCAGTTGTCCATCATTTGAAAAAGCTCTTACATACAGGGAAATATCTACCACAAAGAAGATAGGCATGCTTGAACATGCCTTGGAGCTAGAGAGGAAGGTGGATTTAATTGCCCTTTGATGTGTTATCCAGCCCTCTAACACTGCTGTGAAATATAGCTGTAAAATTCCATTTTAATCCAACATAATTAGTGCTTATTGCACTCTCTTGGAGACAGATCATTATTACACCGATCAGCTATCATCTTTATAATAAATTTCCTTATTTTATCCTAATTTTGCAATCACTCATGGAGATCTTGGGAAGCTTATCTCATTCCAGCAGCTATAGTATTGAATGTATTTCAGAGCAGTGTGAGCCAGCCTGGCCCTGAGCTGAAGCCAGGACTCTGGCTTTCAGTGATCATCCAACCAGTTCTCTATGGACAGAAACGGAACAGGGTCAGAGAACAGAAATGGATCACATAGGTATTTAGCCCTGATCTCTGTATAGTTGCAGGAAAAGAGTCCCTGGTGCCATAATTTTGTTCTCCCATAATGTATACAGAATCTCCCACATCAGTTTGCAGGCAGTCAGCAAACAGCGTTGTTGAGATGGGACAGAAATGTTGTTTTACTTTATACTGTGGTAAATATAAAAACCTCAGAGAATAAGGGGCAAGCTCTTTTGGAGAACTTCTGTGCTTCCTTGGCAGCTATGATAGACAGGACTGCTGTGACTGACAGCACAGAAAATTTAGCAACTGTAGTAAAATAATCCTCCATCAAAGGCCTCCTTATCATAAAAGGTAAGAATGGGTTAGTCTCTACTAGAAATTCAGTGTGAAACAGGTTTGATTTTAAGCATGATTTTTCCTACAAGAGTGACATGATGACCAGGAAGAAAGCACCAAGTTGCATCACCTGATTTTAAAGAGAGATTCAAAACAGAAATGAGTTACCTTCTTCCTTCTAAGTCATGTGTGAAGTCTTGATGTTGCAGTGATACTAGAATTGCAGATGGAACCGTGTGACTTGGGCTTTCATTTCACAGTACTTCAGAGCTGTTCCCTTGGGTTTTGCATTGGAGCTCTTTCTCTGTCACTGAAGAGTTTACTTGTTGGGGCAGTCATTTCCCATCTTCTCCTGTCTTCAAACAGACACAAGCAGACACAATGCCTGGTTTGGATGGGCACAGCAGACTCAGTGGCAGTAGCATACATGCTGTGGGAATGGCCCCTGTCACCGTGCTGCAGGTGCTCTGCCAAGCCCAGTGTGCTGCTAGCATGTGGCCACTGCTTGCAGAGGCAGTAAGTGCCATCCTGGAAAACATGAGTGTGGCCAGAGAGCCCTCCTCCTCCCAGCCTTTCCCTGAAGCCATTCCCCTCTTCCAGGGTGCCATTCTTCAGTGAAATCTCCAGCCACCTTAGGTTTAACTTCTGGCTTACTTCTGCACTAAATGAACCGTGGACAATCTGACACAGAGTTTTTATGCCCTGACTTGAATTGTGGCATGAGTCTCTGTAAGACTCTCATTTTTACAACTGTTACCCTGTAACAAAGCCCTAAGTTCCCAATTTCCAGAGTGAAAAATAGCTGGAGGTTTCTGAAAATATCAGTCTTGCTGCTCTGAGGCATTTACTAGGCACCATGATGCAAATTCAATAGATCTGTTGTTAAATGGATAGACTGTCTTTCATGATCAAGGCTGGGATGCTCAGGAAAGAGATAAGATGTCCAGCTCCTTGACAGTTTTACCTTGCAGTAATTAACCTTGCACCTCCTTTTCTTCTTAAGACAAGCAGACCCAAAATGAGCTAACCTCAGATAATTTCAGTCACTGGCTCTGAGAAAGCAGTCTGATTCCTGATATTTTTACTACTGTTTCTTCTTCCCAGGTCATGCATAATGAATTTCTGGCTTTTCATTGAAAATGAAAAATGAAGTCCCTTTTTGCAGACTACTGTCGGAGGAGTGGGCTATAAACAGTAGGTTTTGTTTAGATGACAGGCTAAATTGGAACTAGAGCAAATGACATGCTTGAAAATGAACTGTCAAATACAGCTGATGAAAGGAGTGGGAAGAAAGTGGATTCCAGTTCTTTTTCCTTTAATATTAATCAGAGATCAAACTAAACTGAAAATGTGAATTATTTAATTGCAGATTTTACCAACAGCAAAAATTAATCCTGGTGTCTGAATTCTGCTAGCTTTTATATCATTTGCAGGCAATAACATTGAGTCATTAATCTAAGAGGGGACAAGCATTTTAGAATGTAGTTCATCCTTTTGTCTGCTTATTGGATTTTCCATGACAGGTATATGTATCAAGGGAGTTTATTCTCACACTACAAGTACATCACTGTGGAGGGTAGCATCTTTCTATTTCTAGAAGGTGTCTAAGGAATAATTAAATTCTTCATCAAAGAAATTCAGTTGAGGAAATGACTAAATAGTTTTTAATGAAATTAAACCATTGTCTTTTTCTTGATATTTGCCAGCCACATGTACAGAGCATTTATATCTCTGGGGTTTTTAGGAGTGTGTTTTTCTAAAGATGATGAAAAATTAATACTTACAAATAAGAAGAGAAAGAAACACTATGTTGTGGCATTTTATTCCTAGTCTTTCTTGAGTATCCCTTAAGTTTCAGCCGAGGAGGTGTTTGTCATATTAGGGATCTGGCAACATATTTTAAGAAAAGGTCAGTGGCAACTGGATGAAAATTAGTTATTTCAATTAAAAATATTTTTGTCTGAAATCAGAAAGAAAGTCAATAGAAGCTCATAGTTTCTCAAACTGCAATAGAAATGGTTTCTAGTTAATTCATAGGTACTTGTTATCAAAGTCTCAGGAGGATGTGAGGGGTTATAAGTAGTCAGAAGCACAGATATGTATCCAGGTATGAATATCTAAATCAGATAGATTTAGATATTGGAGTCCATCTCCCTGGTTCTGTGGATTATGCACTCCCTCAGCACAGCCTCTGAATCTGACAAAACTGTGTGATATGCAGTGATTCCTGGTACCTGTCAGTCACATTTTCTGTGCTAAGTCAATGCTGTGGCCAGTTTAAAAATATATTAAAAAATTGGGATGTGGGAGCTTACTCATTACTGGAAAAGAGAAATAAGTAATATTCTGAATAAAACATTAAGGGCAAAGGAGTGCAGTTCTCCTTTATGGATGTGGAAACGATGTGGAAGAAAAAAAAATGTGCAAAATAACAAATTTATAATGATCCTAAGTACCCAGCCTGAAATTTAAATGCTCCAGTTAGCACTAACATATCCAAAGTCTCTTTTGAATTCCTAAGAAGATGCCCCAAAACAAAAATTTGGATATTAAAACTGGAATTTAGACTGGGAAAACTGGAACCCTGTTCCCATGTAAACGGTGATGGAACTCAGAGTAACTTTGCATATGGTGCTAAGACTACCATGACTTAGAAAGCACAAAACTGCTTAAACTTTGCCAGAAGTTATGGCCAGCCTGATAGAAATGGTCGAACGCAAGATTTGAAATTTAACTTGCTGTCATTTTCCACCCTGGTTGGTTTCTGTCAGAAGAGCTCACGGTCAAGATACCTCATCCCTGAATAATTTGGGGACCATGGTAAGAGATAATATATTAATACATTTCCTAAAATTGGAAGTATTCCTGAAAAATCCAGAGGGATCTCAAATCCTCCAAAAGAGTCACTCTCTGTGTGTACACAAAGCAATGGCTGTGATTCTTACTATTTTCTTAGATTAGCTGGTGTCCACTGAGTTTTGCAGTCTACAGGATGCAGGTTTCTAAAGGGAGAGGTATTCTGTCTCCAGCAGGCCTTTGTGCTTAACCGTGTTGGGCTAAAAACCCTGTGGTTTAGCCATTTGGCTTTGGTTGTAGTGGCTCACTCAGAGAGCTGGAGCCAGAGTGGGATGGAGAAGTCCACAGATGATACTACTCTGCTTTCCCTGGTCCTCAAGGATTTCGTTTCATTACCCTACTCAAGAGCTTGGGAAAAAAAATATTTTACCAGCAAAAGTTTACCTTTTGCTGTTCTCTTGTCTAATTTTTGCTGTTCTCTCGTCTAATTTTTATCACAAGTGGGTAAAGAAATGGAAGAGGGAGTCATCAGGCTTGTGTTCAAAGGAGTGCTTTTCACTTGCACAAGCAATTTCTTTGTTTCCATCCCCTCCCAGAAAGTGAATTTGTGATTATACATCTTTAGGTGGCGTGTGACTCATGATGAATCTTAAATCCCTCCCTAGTAGTGGAGGATGTGGGTTAGGGATCCAAAATACAAATGTAGCTCCAGCAGCACTTAAGAAACTACAGATGGGGGAAGGGCCTAAGAGGCCAGAGAGAATATGGTTATGATAATGAAAAGAGAGTGCAATTCCTGAATGATGTACAGCTCTGAAACATTTTCCAGTTTTTGGACCTCACAGGATGAGCTGTGCAGTTGATTCAGGGAGGAAGCATGTGCATGTAACCATATTGCTTTCTGCAGTAGAAGAACTGCAGTTGTGAAATAAAACAAATAAAGAGAAGCTGGAAGCAAATACCTTTCTCAAGGTGAAAGCCTAGCAACAGAAAAACATTCAGTAGGTGCTGCGTTCTCTTTTAAAGTCCTTTGAAGACAGAAAAAGATGTATGTTAATCACTAGGTTGATACTGTTCAGCTGATGAGTGACACTTCCTGCTTAAGATCGCAATTGGCTTTTAATTATTTGGAAGACTGGCTTTCCATTGTGGCTCACAGCAGTTATTCATCTCCTTTCCTCTCCAAAGATATGGATCAGTTTTACGCAAGCAGGAACTTTTTATGGTGAAATGCCCATTAATTATTGCAGAGTCATTTCCAACCTCACTGTTTCACTTTCCCAAGGAATAATAATTCAACCACAAATATATCCTTTATGTTAAGGCTAATACTATGCTACAGAATTTTCTGCTTCAAGAACTGTTATTTATCAATGCAAAATCAAATTCACGTTATGGTGATGTGTATGTATCTTAGGTTTGACCCCATGCTTTGTATTACAGAAGTTAATTCACCACAAAATGCACAGTTGAAAAGAATCTTCCTGCATGCAAGGAGCTGGACAAGTATTTAGCAATCTCCATTAAATATTTTGAAAAATTAGCTCCTTAGGAAGTTTTTTAAGAGCTAACCTAAAAATATGTATTGAAAACAGTCATAAAGTTGAACTCTCTAGTTCTTATCTTGACCCAAAAATTTGGATTAAATGTTATACTTATGCTCAGGCATGTTGATTATGGGGAACTGTCTGTGGCAACAAATTTAGCCCTTTGAAACCTGAGAACAAAAGCATTACTAGAAAGATAATGCAGTCTAGAGACTGCAACATGGGGCAGGAAGTCAAACTGGAGCTCTGTGCCCCGTGCTGCCATCAGCATGATGTTCAGTTTTGGCCATTTCAGGCAGAGAGGATGCAAAGATGGCTGAAATCATTGGGGCTCTTTCCATTAACCTCTGTAGGCTCTGGATCTGATGCAGGCATCCTGCATCTCAGTGTGTGTGTCTGTGTGTGTATGAATGCTTGTAAGGGAGCGTGGTGTAGCAATTTCTCTAAAGATCTCTGAGAATGGCCAAACAGGCCACGAAGTCCCTTGCAATAAAGTCAGGATGTATTAGGATGAACTCAGGGTGCCTGTTACTTAGGTGATCCCGTACATGACCCGTCAGTCACGAGCAGAAACCTATCAGTACTTACCTGTTATATACCTTCCTCTCTTCCTTATGTTTTTCCTTGGTTTTGCTTCTCAGTTCAAGCCACATGTAGAGCTTCACTGTGATTCCCCACCCATCCACAGTGCTTTCTCCCTAGCATCTTTTGATGGGAATTTCATGTAATCATCACCTGTAAACCCCTTTCCCTTTTACCAGATACATTAAAAGAACAACTCTCTTGTTTAGTTTGTAAAGACCAGGCAGCCAAGCCTGTTGCTCAGCTCAGTCTGGCAGTATGTCAAACATATTGCTGGCTCTTGACAAACGATAAATGCTAAAACAGTCATGGCTTCCTAGCAGTTCTTTGTGCTGATTGCCACTGCTGCTCTGCTGCAGTCACCCGATTTCCTGGCCTTACCATTGCACATTCCAGCCCTGCCCTTAGACCAGTGAATTTCCAGATGCCCCAGCTGGGATTACCGTTCCAGTCTATGGGCTAAATTTTTGGCAGGAGCATTTGTTTCTATATTCAGGATTCCAGTAGTTAAATGTGCAGGGACTATCCAGGGCACAGATCTTAAGCCGACTTGTCAAGCAGGAGGCAGAACCAAGGATAAATCATCCTCTTCTGTCAGTCCAGCAAGGATAGCATGGAGCTGAGAGAGGACACCCTAAAGAAAGCAGGGCAGTCTACCTCCAGATGCTGAGGGTTTATACATTGATGTTGACTGTGATCTTCTCCTTGTAGAAACTGTACAGAAAAGAAATCAAGCCTCCTTTCAAGCCTGCAGTGGGGCGGCCAGAAGACACCTTTCATTTTGATCCGGAGTTCACATCTCGGACCCCCACAGGTTAGTAAGGTGGCACATGAAATCTATCTTTCCAGTTAGTGAATTCAGTCTTCCTTCCCTTCTCTATTCCAACACGGTCTAAAAGTCTGATCACCTATGGCATTACAGGGTTTTGCCATATCCAGCAGGAAGCAAAGACTGGTTTTGCTTTTCCAGCAAAAGAAGCTCATAAGAATTTCACTGGCTTCACATTAACTCATCTTCAGTAAGGGCAGATTTCACATTTTTAAAAGGAAAAATAACTATTGCTTTGCTATTTTATTACTCATCATTGCTTACACTAGCTGAATTTAACTATTTTAAATTACCTTGGCTTCAAAGAACCTTGCATTTCTGCAAGTTAGTATGTAATTATATATTCCATAGATGTTTTAATTATGACATTCCACAGATTATGAACTGTTGGAAGTTAATATGTGGTTAAAAGTAATGAAGAATCATCAAGTTCTCAGGTCAGCAGAGTTATGCCAACAGGAAATTTGGCCCACAATATTTAGAAAATGCTTGCAGAGAGAACATTGTTCCTGTAACTTCTATTTCCTAACAGAAATACCACACTTTTTACTCTATATATAAGAAGGTGACTGTTGCACAAAACTCAATCTTTCCATTCTTTTAAGTGGAAAACAAGAATATCAATAATGTCAGAGTAGTAATCCCATTTATAATTTGCCTCCTGCTAGACATGGATAAGTTACATTATATTTCTGCCTGTGATATTTCTGTAAGTAATAAGTACCTATTTATACTTTCTAAAGTGTAAGAATTGAATTAGTTGTTGTTTGTAAAACACTTTGAAGATGGTAAGCACTGTAAATATCATGTAGTATTGTTGTAATAACCAAGTTTAAGCTTCAACCCTCAAATTGCCCCAGAACTGTTGAAGTGAGAGGGAAAGATCTGAGCTTTCATTATGAAAACACCTACATTATAACACGTGAATCAGAGCTGAGATTTCCAGCAAGTTTTTTTCAGGCTTATGATGACCTGCACCATTTTTTCTTTAAATGAGCCCAAATTTCTATTCAACTCCTGGCTCAAATTTCCTTTCATGAGATTTGAAATAATGGTGTCTATGCCAAATCTTTTGTCAGTCAGTTCCTATTTTTTTNATTCTTGCTTTTTTCAACTGGAACATCCACCTGTCTCCAGTATATTTTGGTCATGTTCTGATATTCCTATTCCACTGCATGGAAGCATATCTTTGGTTACCAGACTTCTCACCCATCTGATTTTAGCTTTAATTTAGATTTCAGAGGAACTAATTTCTCTGAAATATTGGAGACTGCAAGTGAGTCTGGTCTTGAGAGATGTGCGGTCTGGTGCTGCCATGGGAAGTTCCACTGATGTGCAAAGAAGCATTAAGAGTTTGGATCGCTTTGGAAGCTCACACTTCATTGCTTTTACTGATGCCTGAGGCTATACTTTACACCCTGCATGTAACTACTGTTGCCTAGTTGAACTTGTTATTTCGTACAAGACTAACCTGGAAGATTTGTTTTGGGGCGCTGGCTGAGGTGGGGAGTTGGCCTGCCTCAATTCTGCTTTGGGATACCACGGATAGTGGGCCGAGAATCAAACCATGTCATTTCAAAATAGGTGTGATTGGAAGTGTGAATCCAGTTACACTCCCAGAATGATGGAAAAGCCCTTGCAGAATGGCAGAATATTTTGTAACCCCTGACTGTTGACTGGTTGGGTCAACCAGAAGGAGGGAGAGCATCACAAATGTGTTTAATACTGGCTCACATTGCTGATGGAATAGAACAATAACCTTTTTTATTTTGTGGATTTTCTGTCATGACATAAACCCCAAACAAACTAACCCTGTTACTGAGAGCATCCTCAGATAGAAATCATTGTAATAATTCCTGCTTCACAGTCATGCATTTGTGTTTTAATGAAGCTGTCAGAAAGACACTACCAAGGAGGGGATACAGAAACATTGAGTCATTTTACACTGTCGTTGTGAATGAGTTCTCCTGCCTAAAGGCAGGTTTATGTCTAAGTTTTCAATCCAGTAAATCTTGTCAGTCCAGTGATTCGCTTTTCCTCAGAAACTTCCTTTACCCTGGAGGTTGAAACAGCGTTCTGTGGTTTCTTAACCTCGGATCTAAGTGTGCCAGAAATGTGGTTTCTGACACTGACAGATCATTTATGTGGGTATAGTTTCACATGACTTCTTCTCAGAGATTTGTCCAAGTTGGAGTTGCTGTTTCTGGCCACTTGCTTCCTGAATTTACCACTGTGGACCCACATCTCATTTGTGGTGACCCAGCTCCTTACAGGGAGCTGGAGGCTGAAGCAATCTAGGTTAGAAATGGTGATTTGAACAAGGATCAAACCAAGATCATTCTTGTGACCCAATTTAGATTTCAGTCCACAAATGTTTGTAATGTTGTAATTGATGGGACAGCAGGCTGTAACCAAGGGTGTTTTAGACTGACTTTACTGCTGAGAAAAAAGTATGTAAAATTTCACCTGAAGTATCTAAATATCTTCCTTTGCAAATACGATGTTTGCTAGCCCCAGTGAAACATGATGAAGGAAATTACTTAAGAGTTATGAAGCCTTTGAAAACCCTTAGGTGCTGTAGTGGAACAAAGCCTTAGGACTTTTTCACAGGAAGAAAGATAACCATTATACAAGATTGGTGCTTGTAAATGGATCTAAGTCAGACATATTAAATGATTCTTATTTATAGGGCCTGGAAAAATGATTTAGGTTTCTGAGCTATCAGTTAACATGATTTAAACATAATTTTTCACTTAGCAAAAATATTTTAAGGGGCAAATCAGTTGTTGGTGATGAATATTTGATAGTGAACACTAAATCATCAATAGTTCTTCTGCAGTATTTGCTCAAGCAATTGGCAGTAAATTATGAAGGAACAGCTATTCTTAAATAGAGCGGACCTACCACTTTAGTTTTAGAGCTGGATCACAGCTTCTCTGAAGCTCAGATGTGAATTACTGACATTCCTTTTATTTAAAACAAACATTCTTTCCTCTTAATTAGTCCCTCTTGTAAAAATCACTGTTGTATATATGCCACGGTAGGAAGCATCCAGTGACGCAAGAGGTCTGGTGTGATTCATGCCGGTATTAGCAAGGAGAGTGCCCATCAAAAACACTGAGATAAGCAAAAAGCCCACGTCATTTTACTGAAACACAGTCTCCTCCATCTAAACTCGTACTTGCTGTGCAACAAGAACAGACTGATTCCTGACTCTTACTCCTGTCAAAGCTGAGGAAGCTTTGTGATGAGAAGCAGAATTAGCTGCAGTCTCTGTTTTGTTTATTCCCAAGCAAATATATTGGTTTTACTGAATTCTGACTTCAGTTCTGCTATTCATTTGACTAGTAGATTTATACAGGGAGTGTGCACACTAAGAAGTACATATTCTCACATGTTTTCAGGGCCTCAAGCAGGTGAGTCAGACATAAGGCTCAGTGGGGATGAATTTTCTTTAGATAACTGGGTATTTACACACTTTTCTACAAGGAAATGGCTTTCTAAAGAAAGCTTAGCTGTAACTTTGTCATGGTAAATCACAACGTGCATTGGAGGAAAAGTGAAGGGAAAAGGAGAAAAGAAAACTCAACCCCCCAAAAAAACCAAATAAAAGGTTGGAAAATTTTTCTGCTATACGTTTCATAATACCCAGCCAGTTTCCAAGGGATGTTCTACAAAATTATTCTTCTTGCTTAGGAAAATACCTGGGATAAAATGTACATTGGGGAGAAAGATCTCTTTAAAGCTTTTCAGAATTTTAAGTGAAGCACAGTTCTTGTTTCATCATGCTGCTTCTATCACTGAGCAGTGGTGCAGGTACAAAGAAGAACTCTCTGGTTATTTCATTCCAAAGGTAGAATAATTCAGGATTTTTTGAACTTCAGCCATTCCTTCCCTCCTTTTGCCATGTCAGGGGAAGGAATGGGGAGAAAATCTCCATAAAGGTTAAATGGTTAAAACCATTTGTTCACCTGAGGACAAGTCAACCACTGTCTTTCCTGGAGTAGGTCCCAGCTCCTTACAGCTGCTGCTGTAAGGCTACAAACCACCACTGCTGGTGTACTGTGCTTTCACATTGGTTTCATGTCTTCTCTGTATTCTCCTGACCCACACAACACGCCACTTCAGTCTGTAATTCCTGCAGTCAAGCTGTGCTGCAAAGGACAGATACAGCAGCCTGTAGCTTTCTTCCACTCCCTGGAGAACCTCTGCTGAGCCCTGCAGGGTGCCCTGCCCTGAGTCTCCTGTCTCTCTCTGAGCCTCTCTGCCCTGTGCCTTCTCTTTCTCTGTGCACTCTGGAGACAGGCAGTGCTTTGCCTGAGAATGAACATGCACTGGAGAAAAATCCCTGTATCCAAGAGGAGACATCCTTGCAAAAATACCCCTGCATTGTTCAAATCCAGAGGAAAGGAATGGAGAAGGCACACCAAAGCCTTTGATATTGAGATGAATTATATTCTCATGTGTCTGCTAGTTTATCAGATCTGCTGTTGACTGGCAGGGGTGACTTTATCTGTTGTGATGCTATGCTATCGCGTTTTTTTCTTTTGTGCAGCTCATGAGGCTATTTTCTTCCTTCTCCTGCAGATTCCCCAGGTGTTCCTCCAAGTGCCAATGCTCATCATCTTTTCAGAGGGTTCAGCTTTGTTGCCTCTAACTTGGTGCAGGAGCCTGCACAGCAAGATGTGCACAAAATAACTGTTCACCCAATTGTGCAGGTACTGATGCTGGTTGCATTTCACATTTGATGTGCAGATACGTATGTGCAAAGTGTATTTAAACCGCCTAATGTTCTCACTGGTATCACAGCTACCTAGTGTAGGAAGGAGGTGTTTTACATGCAGCATGTAGGTGGTGGAAAATGAGAATTTTTCTGTGAAGGCTTTTATGTATGAAATATTCCTCACCATCTTTGCAAAGGAAATAGGAACTGCTCTTTGTCACAACTAAAATGAAAAGTACTTCTCAATACCTGAAATAGGATTCCAGTTATACATGCAGGGCAGGTAATGAAGTGTCATTTTTTCACTGGATGCCTGTCCTTCTCAGCAGTTTTGTCTTGGATTATATGATACAGTCTGTGCTGGCAAAGGGGTTTGATGGACTACTGCTACAGGCTCCCAGAGGCACAGAGCCCAAGCTCCTGGCACTAAGAGCCACCATACTCCTTTTGCTATTGCACAAAAACCTGGGTGTGCTCACTTAAACCAGGGTGGCTTGATGGGGAAACATGCCAGACACTTGGTTCTTTGCTGCCAATCCCCTAAAAAAATCTATCGAGTTGTACTTCAAACGAGAAATAAATTGTTACAAAAGGTTCGATACATCAGGGGAAAAGGGAATGTCGAGAAAGAACAGGGCTGCTTAAAGATGCAGACAATTTTCTCACTGGGAAAAAGCTCCTTTTCTTACCCATAGCCACAGGTATACATGCCTCATGGAGGAAGACCCTGCCTGTGGTTTTCATAGGTTTTCATCTCTATTTTAATTATTTACAGTGAAATATATCATACTCTTAAAGATGCTCTTATGCAACAGCAAGTGAAATGTTACCCGAGCAATTACATCCCAGAAATGTTGCATCTATTTCTGTGATTTACTTTGTAAAAATATATTAAATATTAACATATGCATGTCTTATGATTTTGCAGGTTCTGTGTGGACTTTGCTAGCAAGGTTACATTTTTAGAGAGAGGATTCTGGAGGATTTTTAGAGGTGCTGGTCATTTCTTGAGTCCTGGGCTGGAATTTGCAGCAAAGCCTCAGATTTGGGGTTCACCACTGAACCAGTCTATCTGCGCAGACATTTTCCAAAAACCATACAGATTAATGGCTTAAAATAATAACTTTTCTCTCACAGAAAAACCACAGATGAACATATTCTAGACAGGACCTCCAGTGATCTGGAGGCACTCCCCATATATGGGGTATCTCTCTTGAACACTGTGAAGCTATTAGTGTTTTATAAGTTATCTGCCCCTCAGTTTAAACTGTCAAAATATGTAGGTTTGTTGGGAGATTTGGGCTCACAGTTTTCTATGAATTTCTAATACATTGTGATTTTCTGCATTCCAAAAATAGTTTAGAAAATCACTGTGGTTTTGCTACTATTTCTACATGGACAATTCCATCTTACAGACTGGAAAAAGGTAAAAAGGGAGGAGACACACTTATTTAAGTATTGAACTTCATAATTTTTTAACTGGATTTAGAAAAGTTGCTAAGGACAAGAGAGTTCTGTGAAGGAGAGATCAAGCACCTCCTTCAAGAGGAGGCTAGGCTTTGCTTTTGCATACCCATCTCCTGATTATCTTGTTTCTTTTGTCTTCCCCCACAGCAGTTACATGGGAACAACATTCATTTTACTGATGGATACGAGATCAAGGAGGACATAGGAATTGGCTCCTATTCAGTGTGCAAGAGATGTGTTCATAAAGCTACAGAAACTGAGTTTGCAGTGAAGGTAAGGAGGCCTCTGGTAAATTCCAGAAATGGCAGCTGAGACTGCTCTGCCAGCCTGGGCAGCAGTGGGGTCACTGGATTTTTTGTTGGCTTATTCCTTGTTGCTTGGGATTTTTTCTCTTTTGTAAGATGGCAGGTTTCATTTCACACTTCAATCTCACCATGTAGAATTTCTCAGTGGAAAAAACTTTTGCTGGCTAGCATGGAAATCCTGCTAATCGCTTCTGCCATGCTCCTTGCAAACTGAGTAAGATTTTTAACATATCCCACACTGAATAGTCATAATTTTAAAAAATAACATATAAATTTATTTCAAAGTTGAAACATGATTTATTCCTCTTTCTCAAGTTGTTTCAATATGACTTTTTTTTTGTAATTAGACAGATTTTTCAGTGAAAACCATGACCACATAGAAAAATTCAGATTTCTTTTTGTCTTCATGACATTCAAAACCAATGTTATCAAAATGAGCCAAAGTCAGTCTTCAGCAGAAATTTAAAATATTGATTTAGTTGGGCGTTAAAGACAAGTCAGTGAGCTTCAGACTTGGTCAAGCAACAGTGCATAAAACAGAGTCACCTCAGCCACAGAGGCCAGGAAGCTGCTGAGATGAGGGAACCTCTTCTGACAGGGAAGAACTTCAGTAGAACTAGTTTGGAAGGCCATGCTCAGAGAACTGTCATAATCTCTGTTCAGGGCTACTGGGTAAGCAGCATGCAGCCATTTCAGTGGGCAGTACAGACCAGGGTGTGTGGCAAGTGGGTGTGAGATTAGAGCTCAGAGGAAGAGTTCCAAACGTGCACTTTTCTTTAAGGAAAAGTGTAGCAATGAAAACACTCATATGTTAGAAAAGTGTTTCATGTTTTTGTTCTTGTACCAAGAAGGGACAAGATTAGATTATAACAAGAAATTTGAAACTACAAGGGAAGTTGGGTCAGATCCTTTCAGTCTGTAGCATCTTATGGGAACAGGCTGCAGCACATAGAGAAGTGTATTCACCAAATACACTTGCAGTAAATGAGGGGATCTAGCCAACTGCCACTCTACTTTCATTATTTTAAAATTTTAGAAAAGAGATGTAAATTTTGCTAATAAATGAGATTGTGTCTTTGCTATTAAGTGAGGTGATGAAAGCTTAAGGAAGTGATCCAAACTGCAGTTCATGAGACAAATGAACTCCGGATAGTCAATAGAATAATATTAAATATTTTATTTAGTCTTACTTTCCACTACTAGACTGATGACAATGCAGCATCCGTGAAAATCCGTGAAAATGTTCATGTTTCCTCACAGTGGCCACAAAAATCTGGAAAACACTATTAACCTACAGTCTGTTGATGTCACTGTTCAAAGAATGTTTGATTTTTCTAGGCTACACCACAATCAGGAGCATGGACTTGCCAGCAGATCTGTGGGCTTGCAAATGAATATGCTACTCTTTTCATTTGTAATGAATGAAAAAATCAGATTTTTTCAGTGCCCAGATCATTTGTCAACAGATGGCATTATGTTATAGTAGTTATGGGTTCTGTATAATTTAAATACATCAATGATGAACAAACTGTATATTAAATTAAAGTAATAACTTTAATATTTCATATTATATCAAGTCTTGTGGACAGATTTATCAGTGTAATACAGCCAGTGTGAAACCAAAATAGGAAAACCTCATGTCTCGAAGAAGTCTGCATACCAGAACCTGACAGGGTCCAGTGTTGGGGGTACCTCAGAGGATCCAGAACAAAGCCAAGGCATGCAGACACTCAAAGCTCCAGAAGAGTTCAGCACTGTGATTGCTAGGTTTATGCTCTTTCCCATTTTTTTAATACTTCCTCTTTTTACACCTTTCTTCCTCCACTTCTTGCAACTCTTTTCTTGTCATGTAAATATGTCTTGATTTTGACTGTCAGTGTAGGCAACATGTGCAGCATCCCAGTTTTTGACACAGAGTGAGTCAAATGCGTAGCACAGATTTGGGGTTGGAGACAGTTGGTGGGTTTCTGTTTGTTCTGTCTTTCAGCACATTTAGTGCTGTCTCTTTGATTATTATTCCTACCAATATATTAATTTTACTTTTCTTTCAATTTTATTCTAATTTCATAATAAGATTATATCATTTTGTTGTCGGCGTAGCTCGCTTTCAAACAGATTGCACAATGCCATCCATTTCAAGTAATTAGATAGCACAGGAGTTGCAAGTGATATTATCATAATTATATATCAGTTCCTTTTGACATGCATGCTTTAACTGTCTCTATAAAAATCACTGTAATTAGGCTCTTTTCATTTATGTTAGTAAGTATAATTTTCTCAGTGTTCTCAAGTACACAACATTCACAGGAAAAAGTATCTGCAGTGATAGTTTGTGTGATAGGCAACAGCCCCACTTGCCTTGCACCACCTCATTAAAAGCTCCCTCTTTCAGATGAGCTGCCAACACGTCAGAGAACATCATCCTGTCTTCCCAGGGGAGGCTGGTGGTAGGGAAGCAGTTAGGGAAATTATGTGGTGGCATCACTGCGGGAAGACACACATCACGTCACTGTGTAAATAAATAATCCTTCCATGCAGACTGCCACTCACCTTATTTACTATTGTGTGATGTCTTACTGAGACAGGAGATTACCTGGCCAGAGTAACTTGAGTCAGTGCTACAGTTGGAAAAGCAAAACCTTTCCTAGCCCAGAAGCAGAATATATTGATTAAAATGGAAAATATTTCATCCCTTTTCCTTTTGCTGGCCATCTGCTACTAACTGGGGGGCATCTTGTAGAAATATTTAGATGTCTAGTAGTGCAAAGAAGTTCTTTGCTGGTATTGTAAAAGCATTTGAACAGATCTGGAATTTCACTCATTTCAGAGCTCATTGAGATTAGGCACGTTGCTCACTGAGGAGCTTTTGGAATCTCCCCCAGACACCTCTCAGCACCTCCAGGCAGCGGTACTGACTTTGTAAATCCAGTCCTGGAGCCTGCTGAAAAAGAGGATTTTCTTGCAACCTATTCCCTCTTCTTCCATGTCATCTGTGAAAATGGAATGCTAATAATAAACTCTAAAGCTATTTTAGATATGCCCTCAGGCTCCTAAGTGCAATATTTCAGAATTCAGACATATCTCCACTTCTGAGAGCATTTCACTGCCATGCAAGAGAAAAAACCCTGTAGACACTCAGATTTCCTGCAGACTGAGTCTGCTCTGAAACTAATAGGCACCTATCTAGGTCAGTGCAGGTAGATGTTGGTTTAGCAAGTCCATGTGTCATATGCTACTGCCCGTACTCTGAAAAGCTTTTAAAATTTTACTCTTAACTTTCTTTCCATGTCATTCCCAAGTGAAAAAAAGTGAAAAGTTCTGAAATACAAGTAGGTATTTGTTCATTCTTCTGAATCTCAGAATATTCTGAGTTGGATGCTTCATAAGACTCTGGAAGAAAAAAGAGAGATAGGAAAAAAAGAGTGTTTCTCCTCTGATGGACCTTTACTGTGTTTCAGATTCTTCTGCTATAATGATCATCTTGGCTGCAGCAGGCCTAATGATTTTCAATAGCAAAGAGAACTGGTGTTGTCAGTCATAGTTACAAACTTCACATGGGTATATATGTAATTGTGAGGTCAAGAGCAAAGGAAAATCAGATCAAAGTATTAAGTCATATCAGTGTCTATAGAAAATAAGTTAATTAAATAAAAAAATGATCCTAGAGGAGATGGGAAGGGTTTCTGTGGGTGGAAGAAAGTTTGCAATGGAAGCCTAAACAGATTAAGAGCTCTTGTTTGGAGTTCAGAGTTCTTGGTGAATCAGATTTTTCAAAACCTGCTAGAGATGTGATGCAATTAGCATATTCCAAATGTTTTTCTTTTCTTAAGGCTGTTGCACAGCTTTCAAGCTTGGAGCGCTAGTGAGGCTTTCAAGCTGGATTTTTGGATGTGCTTCTTACTGATTAAATTAGAAAGGGACTTGATTTCATCTCCCTTTTTCTAAAGGTTTATCTATTTAGATTGATTCCTGACCCCCAGGAGAGATTACTGGTGGATAATAGCCAAGTGGAAATTTCTGCTGCTGGGCCAGTTCTACCCCCAATACTGCCCCCAATACTGCCCCAGACACTGCAGAGGGGGATGGCTTAGGTGCCTGATTCCATCTCTTGATGTCAACTGCCTTCTTCTCCAGGTGAGAAGAATATCCAACTGGTTCATTCTTCTCCGTGCTGTTAGAGACAGGGCAAACAACTAGGTAAAAAAAGGATATACATTTTTCCCTCCTTTGAAGAAGAAACATATAAACTTGTCCTAATTGATAAGTCCAGTTTTGCAGGTGCCAATATTATAATGGAATTTGGATCTTGAAACACATGTGAATCTCATTACTTTTTCCTATCTCTGTAATGTACTAACCAACTGTTTGGCTCCAGATGTTTCATGGTTGTGACTAAAGCCAAAGTTTGCAGTCTATGTCTGCCATTGGGATACAAGCTAGTTTATGCTAGAGTATGAGTAAATCCCACAGCTCATGTATAATTCTGGTAATTGCAAAGCACTGAAAGCACATCTGTCTAGCATGTTTAGGTATGTGCAGACTGGAGAGAAGGCATATTTTAATTAGCTACAAAAATTCAATACCAGCGGAGAAGTGATGTCCACATGCTGTCAATAAATAGAAATCAGTAGCTCATGAGAGCTGGTGTTAGCAGGCCTGTGTAATCAAACTGATTGTATATGTCTACTATGTGCTAGTAACAGTGAGTGACAGTCACCAAAGCCCATTTAAATTCCAGAGTTTTTTCATAATTTCCCTAAACTTCATTTTCTTCTTCCATTGGTGTTCCCACTCTTGGTTTGGTTGTTTTGAGTTGATTGGTGTAAGTAGATAAAATTGCACACTAATCTGAAGGTAGGAGGTTACACAGTAGCATTTAGGGGCTCTACATTTTCTCCTTAGCTTGTATTATGGTTAAGTCGGGAGTTTAGAGCTGAATGCAGTAAAGAAAATAGGAATCTTATTTAGCGAAGCAAGAAAAAAATAAAGAAAGAAGAGAAAAATCAATCCAAACATCATTAAATCTACTTGAAAGTTAAGGTGTCTGTAGATCTAGAGAGATTTGCTTAAAATTGTCTCTCCTTAACCATAGAAAGTCACTAAAGTGAAACAGACAGTGACAATTTCAGGGAAGGTTTTCTATCTATTTTTGTCATTTGGGAGGTACCTAGTGTCTGGTGGAAAATGGATAAATCTATCAGTATTTAAATGGGCAGGTCAATGGAAAATTTGCTGGATGACCTCAGATTTCTTGGCCCTGAGTCTGCCAGCTTTTCAAACTAGCAGGTACTCATCCCCTGCTTGTCCAACCTTCCCCGCCTCTGCCTGCCCCAGAGCATGGTACAGGGGTCAGGGCCCAGGGTATGTGCAGCAATCTCCAGGTCAAAGCCACTGGTAATGCATCCCCTTTAAATTTAGCTTAGCAATTTAGCAGCAGTTACCTGCTGCTGGAGCAGAGAGCTGTCAGGACTCTGCAAGAGAGGGGATGGGCTGAATGGGTATGGATGGGCTGCTGAGGTCCTCTCTCAGTTCTCATTCAGCCCCTGCTAATGCAAACCAAGCCCCTTGACTTGACTGCCTGTCACAGTCAGGTTTGTATGGCACAGTCAGGCCTCTGTCACATCTCACACTTGGGGAAAAAATGGCATCAGGAAGAATATAATGTAAAAGGACCTCATTACAAAACCTGGCAGCCAAGTGAAGGGAAATAAGAATGTCATCTGTCCTTCTGGAACCCTCTACCTGTCCTTGATCTTCCCCAAGATGGCTTATCAAATTTTCTATGAAGAGAAAATTTTTTGCCTCTGTAAGATTATACTAATGATTCTGAAAGATACTTGCCAATATTTTATTGAGAAAGTGTCTCTTCCCAAAATTTTTCATTCCTATTTGCTTTCCTTCCCTGAATATGTAATGCAGCTACTCAGTGTTCTCAAATAATTCATAGGATGGAAATACACATATTTGGATACCAACATAAGACAAGCATTTCATAAATATGTTGCTAGTGGAGTTACAGTTTTATTAATAAAATTCATATGCAGACTTAGAGATTTCTATCTTACTAACACGTTTGCATATAAATGAGTGTTTGTTGTAGTACCTGTGTAGGAATACTAAACCCTGTGAGATCATGTGCTCTTTTGGTATCCATGGTTTAAGATAGAATATAAGGAAATTAGAGAAAATCTATAGTAGAAAATATGCAAAAATTATGAGGTGAGCTCTACCAAGAGAGCTACAAATATGTGTGATGTAAGACAGACAAGAGCCCAGTGGAATACAATCAAAATCTATAAATATCTCTAAGGTGATATAAATGATGGATGACAACCATTTGGCTGCTAAAGACAGTAAGAGAAGACAGAATGTCTTGAAGCTAAAAAAAGAAGTTTCAGGGAAAAAAAAAGTCTGCTTATGAGAGCAGTTGGTAAAGCAGACTCTTCAAGGAGATGACCTAGACGTCTTCCCCCTCACATGCCAAGAAATTGGATTTGTCATATTAGTGGAAATGTAGCCTTACAAAATGCAGGGTCAGAGGTACAAGACCCCTTCTTACCTTGATGAACTACAGAGAACACTTACCAGGTTCTCCCATTAAATTTGGGTTACAAAGCTGGGCATCAGGAAATAATGTGGTCCAGACACCTAAGTAAAAGATGATTTTGAGTGCTGAAGCATACTCAAGCTTCTTGACAGTGAGACACCAGATTCTGTAGGCTATAGAGTGCCATGTAGGAGATACAGGCTTCAGAGAAGATATGAGCACAAATCTTGGTCCATCTTTGAATTGGCATAGGGAGGGTTGTTTTCCAGAGTGCTCTGCAAAGAAACCAGCATTAATAACCCAAATAAGGGCTAGTTACCATACTAAGAGTGATTACAAACAGCATGGAGGGTGTCCTCTAGATGTGATGGAAAGAGAAAACGATTTACAGTAAAATGGATGAAGCAGCAAAGGTGATAGATTACTGTTGTCTGTGAGGATCTTATGTCTGATCTGTGTGAGAGTGTTTCTGAAGGCTTTCTTGGTTTCCCTATTTCAAAAACTTTATCAAAGGGCCTGATTTCCATGCTGGACCGGGGCAGTTCTGTACACTCAGCATACCAGAAATACCACACTTTTTACTCTATCTATATGAAGGCAACTGTTGCACAAAACTCAATCTTTCCATTCTTTTAAATGGAAAACAAGAGATTTTCTTGTCCATAGGCAACCCTTGCATATTTTATATGGCATCATAGCATATTTATATGGCAATGTAGTGCATTTTATATGGCATCCTCATTTTTTAAGATTTGGGTCTTCTGAAATACCTACAAAACTTCAATGAGTTTCACTTTTCTATTGTTTTTATTTGAGTATGTTCAGATAGGAGTTGGACTCAATGATCCTGATGGGGTCAGGATTATTGGGGTAAACGGGGTCAAAGCATTGCTTAAGTCTTAGCAAAATAATCAGAGAGGGCAGGTAGAAATACAGAAAAATGTGCAGGCCACTCTTAATCTCAGCTTTGAAGCAAATCTTAAATGTGTAGTGGTTGTACATCTCTGGTTTAAGGATTCCTGAAGCCTCCTTCCTTTTTCATCACAAAGCTTACAGTGTCTCTTTCCTTGGCATGGCTGAACTTCTGAAGAATGTGAGATTATGGTATTTCTCTCTGCTAACTAGATCTTTTCTGAGACCTAGGATCAGGCAGCAGTTTTTCTACAGCTTAATAATAACATGTTTCTCTTCACTAGTTTGCTTGCCAAATACCTAAACTATTTTGGACAAAATTTGGTCCTTTGTGCCTCTGTTTCTCTTTTGGGGCCATTCAAACTATGTATCTTGTATTTGTCTTCCATACTGATGTAATAATTTTCCCCTTCTGTAAATTCTGAATACTGTACACTGGTTTCCATTCAT
This sequence comes from Erpornis zantholeuca, assembly GCA_013400515.1. NCBI lineage: Eukaryota > Metazoa > Chordata > Aves > Passeriformes > Timaliidae > Erpornis > Erpornis zantholeuca. Next base: position 102,539 of record VZTN01024158.1, read on the forward strand.
GAAGCTTTTTGTAGAAGAAGGTGAGAGCAGCATTTCAGTTATTTTACGGACTGAAAACTCATCAGTCTGATCCAAGGATGTGTGCCGAGCAGAGCAGACTGAAACACAGTGCAGAGCCTTCCCCACCAAGTTATTCTGCCTCCAAAACTGAAGACTTCTCCCTAAAATGAGCTTTTCTGTTTCACAGGTGCTATTGAAATAAATTTGTTAATGTTTCTGCTCTGCTTAGAAAATGTGTGCTACCGTATAAGTGCTAATTAACAAGAACAGTTAATTTACAGTTCCAGCTGACAGCTTAGAAGTGTTAAGTCAGCAAAGTGCCAGCAAGTGGGGATGCTCTGTGTGCAGAAATGTTTAATGTCTCACCTGCACAGCTTGATCAGATGGGCAGTCCTTATTTCAGAAAAGTATTGCTAATTAAGCTTGTTTCTTCTAATAGTCATTTCACTATTTTCCTGAAAGATTTAAGCATGGATGGAGGGAATGAATTTCTGGAGCTAATCAAACCTAATAACACAGCAAATAGTCCCTCAGAAACTATCAGGCTTAGAAAAGTTCTCCTTGGAGACATCTTAAATGTAAAATTATACCATGTTCTTTTAAATAATATTAGTCTTTCTGCAGTGATTTTCATCCAGCTTGAGTTATTTGACATCAAAGAAGGAACAAATTAAAACAGATGCTTGGCATGAATAGAGCTTATTTTTAGAAGGAAATATTACTGAAATGGAAACCTGTACATTTTCCAGCAGCACAGAGCTGCAGAACTCTCTTTCTGTGACACTTTCATTGGAATTAGTATTGTAGATGAAACTCTCAGGTTGAAATCTCTGTGTGCTGTCACACCTCCTTTTTTTCAGAAGGGAAGCAAATCCCACCTATAGTCAGTTCCAGTACTGGTGCCCTGGATTTTCAAATACATCACAGTGTAGCTATAATGTGCAGAGGGACACAAAATTAATTCTCCCTTTGCTCATCCCTCCCTTCCCAGAAGAGAAAAGGATTTTTTACAGGGACTATCCCATTACACTATGTAATGAATCTGTTCTTGAAAGAGATTAACTGATGCTTACTCTCCAAACAGACAATAGAAAAAACTGTATGTAACAGAAAATAAAGAAGCTTTAAAGAGCATATAAAATTCTCTTCCTCCTCCATGATTTTTTCACAAAGCCATTAAAATTTCCCTAGTGCTGGTCAAAAGGAGCTTTACATCATCTCACTGCCTAACCACACTGGCAGCCTCAGCTGTGGCTGTACAAGGTATGACAATGCCCAGGTGTCTGCCCTACCTTCTGCTGCAGCTGGAGCAGCAGATTGGGACTGTACCAGTAGCTCAGCTGCCCCAGTTCACACTCTGGTATCTCAGTTTCAGCTGAGGTCACTTTCAGCCAGGAAAGGTCACTTGGGGTAGCTGAAGACAAGGCAGAGGCTGATCCCATTTGGGACTGGGGGCAAAAGGAGCTATTCCTTATGCCTCTGCAGCATGACGCAACAAAACTCCTAATTCAAGGCTCCTCAACCAACTTTTTATCTATTCCCATCCTGCAGGGTGTACTTTCAATGCTTCCCCATGTTTGTGAGTTTTGTTGTGGAGTAACTCCATGAAATAAAATGGAGAACTTTTGCTGCAGTCCGTGGTTGTGCCACACACCATGGTGTTAAGGGTTAAACCAGTGTGCCAGTGTTGGGTGCATTCAGCTTCCCCAGAAGGGAGGGGGCTACCATCACACATTTCAATTGACATGACTCAATTTCAAGTCCTGTTTCACTCAAAGAGAAAAATCAAGTCAGAGCCAAGCAAGTGTTTTAATACAGTCTTGTTTGGTGATTAAAGATGCACAAAGTCCTCTCTCCCCAGCACAGAAAGACCCAACAGAGCAGTTTCCTTGCTAGCCCCAGCTTAGCCTGGCCAGAACCCCATCCTTTCTCCTCAGGCTCATATCACTGTTCTTCCCATCAGCTCGTCTCATGTTTCTTTTCCATCCTCTTTCTCTTGCTTTTATCCCACCTTTTCTTTTAGGCTGTTCACTTTCCAGACAGCAGAGGCAGTTAAACTGTCTCTTCCCACCTCTTGTCTTTTTCCAGTCTCACAACTGTAGTGATGGAGAACTCCATGTGAGAAACACAGCCATTCTCCATTCTGCTCGTGCACAGTCACTGAGGTTAATTTCAGTGTTTGAAAAGGCAATTTGTATTAGCAGGGCTGGTTCAGTGAGAGTGGATTAGGGAGTGCTCACACGTACTGTTTCTTTGGCAGGGCTGTAAAGACTATAAGTCCCAGCTGGTGGGTGGTATCAAACAGTTGAAGGCTCAAACATCTGCTAATGGCATAACTAGGTCCAGAAGAAGAGATTTATCTACACAGTTGGAAGCATGCAAATGCCTTCACAAAAAGGCAACAAGCAAATATATATATATACACTGTCTATTTAGTTGCTGTGCCCATTTCAGCAAGGCTTTACCCACAGAGAATTTTATTGATACTCTCTTTTATACTCATCAGTCTGCTCTGGCAAAGCTAAAGCCATTGAAAACCTGTTAGTAAAGGAGAACTGGATGATTTTTTCCATGCAGAAGACTTGTAGAAGGACTTGTAAAAACTGGACAGATGCGTTAATTGGGATTTTGAAAATATTCTGTCCTGATCCTTTCTTCCTTAATAAAGTGTTCAGTACTGTCCTTTAAAGGAGCTTGACTCATTTTAAAATACTGAGGTTGTTACCCTAAATCCCACTGAGGAAAGAAAACGTACCTTTTTCTTTCAATTAGTCACACAAAGGATTTGATAGACAAAAGAGCAAACAAGTCCCCTATCAGAACAAAGGACACTGTTGACTGTGCTGAGCCCATTTTACTCTGGAATTGTTTCATACACCGTTGGACACAGACAAGTTTCTGAACAATCCCTGGGTGTCTAATGCACAGAAAAAAGTCTATTTGCTTTTTGGTTCAGTTCCTTTCCCTTCTGAAGGGCAATAGAAGACCCTTGTCATAGCTGCTCTCTGCCAAGGTACAGTAGAGCTCATGTTACATTTTCAGTAAAGTTACTTATACATTATGATGGCTTTTGAGTTGGTCTTCTTCACCACACATCTAAAGAGAGAAATAGAAAAGTAGCATCATTACACATTACTCAAGTTCTCAGGACTAGTAGCTGAGAACTTCCCTTAGTTCTGTAGTAGAGAGTGTTTATATTTACATTTTAGTTTAATTCAAATCAGAATGAGTTTCCTAAAGAAAAGACATCATTCCTTGCACAGGAAGAGCTGCAGGAGGTTCATGGACTGTCACAGAGAGGAACAGAGAAGAGTCTGTATTCATGCAAAACACAGTGTCTCAGAGGAAACAGGCTGGTGTGGCAAATGCTCTTTTTTTACCACAGGAAATTTTGGGTGGATTTAACAACACACAAACAAACTCTCTGAAAGGGTTGTGAAGCACCGCACAGGCTGCCCAGGGAAATGGTGAAGTCACCATCCCTGGAGGCATTTAAGAGACATGTACATATGGCACTTGGGGACATGGTTTCGTGGTGGATTTGGCAATGCTGGGTTAACTGTTGGACTTGATGATCTCAAAAGATCTTTTCCAACCCCTGTGATTGCATGACTTCATGAAAAGGAAGATCATGAGAACTGGGTATCACAGCGGAGCTCTGGGGCATATTTAGTAAACTGCTGTGGCGTATGTGCAACATGTGAATAAGGAAACTGTGCATGCTGCAGCCAGTCTGAACTGCAGAGAGATTTCTGCTGAAGTTGCAGCAGACGCCTTCTCTGCTGCTTCATCAGTCATGGGCCAAGTGTAAGTCACAGGCACGCTGAAGAGAGGCACTGTCAGGGTGACAGTCTCTTGCTGTGGAAGAAAAGATGGTTCTGGTCTGTCCATTCAGACTGCCCAGGGTCTGAGGGGAATTTAGCAGGTCCCTTCATAGGTCTGACAGTGATTAGTGGTGTGGCTCGGGGCAGCTTGTCCGCATAATCAGTGTACTGAAGGTTGTGCACACATCAAACAAAAAGCATGCATATTTAGTGGGACTGTCTTGCAATTTGTATTTACATAGCATATTTTAAATTAGAAGCATTAAATGTCATCTACTGCTGTTGCTACTACATCAGTAGCTTCGGGTCATGTTGGTTTTAGTTTTGTCAATAGCTGAGACTATTTTTGGTTTGGATTTTTTTAGGCCATACATATGCATTTAGAGTCCTACATTATTAATAGTTTCTTAAAATTTTCCACAGCTCTGGATATTTCCTTTCACGAGGAGCTGCAGCAGAAAAGGAATCTGGAATATATAGCTTGCTACAGCAGCATAGGACTTCACACTGGTGGCAGTACTTGCCACAGTCGGTTCTGCTGGTTTCTGCAAGGCAGGCAGGTGCTAACAGGGGCACATGTGAGTGACTCCAGTAACTAGACAAGAGGTATATTAGTTTAGCCAAGGAAATGGCCCTAAGGGTCTTTTCATATGTTAGAGTTGCTGTTTGAGTGGGACACATTCAGTCACTGTGGTTGCATTCCTGAGGAGTCAGTAGTTGGGGCTTCATTGGCTCCTTGATCAAGTCTCAACTAAACCAGGAGAACAACAGCAGACTTTTTTGTTTTTCATTCACCTGTTCTTGAGGTTTTCCTTTATGTATTCAAATGTGGACAACAACCATCTGCCTGCATCACCTGCCTGTTGCAGTTTCATTTGTCACACTTCTATTAATCCAGAATCAAATCACTGATGGCATCAAACGCATACCTGAAGCATCGACAGCTGCTGACCATCATTATCACTGCACATGCATGCCAGTCATGATGACTATGAAACCTCTGATCTGTATTCAGTTATGCATTATTATGGCTAATGCATGAGATTCTTTCTACTCATGTACTTGAATTTGTATCACCATAATTAAACCGTGAAAAATGCATGCATTTTTTTAAAAAGTAGGCAGGCATTTATCCTCATGGGCAAAAGAGGTTTTTAAAAAGCTGTTTTTTCCCTGCTAACACTTTCATTTTAAATCTGTGCTCTGTGCCTAGTTTTATGGAGAGAACTAACCACATTTAAGTTTGGAAGCCTTGAAATCCAAGGCAATAATGGAATTATGATTTTCTGAAAATGCCACCCATTCCACTTCGGCAAATCTGTTATTCAAAAGTACTGCTGTTGTTTTCTAGCAGTAAGAAATAGAGCTGCAATAGTGTACTTCTAATGAGTTTCTAGTAGAATGAGTCTTATGCCATTTCCTGTGCATTCGCTTTTGAGATTCCAAAATGCAGAGATTTCTCTTAAGATTATTTTTTGTTTCATATTGATCATTTAAATGTGCAAAGTGAGAAACATTAATCAATGCACTCGACTGGACAAATGACTAAAGTTCTTTGACTGGCATCCCAAATACGGGTAACAGAATCACTGAGGAGAAGTCAGTGCTCTCCTAATAGCTGGTTTTCCATGCAGTGATGCTCTCTAAGCACCAGGTGTCATGTTTTTCCAAGACCTGCTGCTACAAAACTAAAAAGTTTGCGTGTCTTACTATACTTTCTTATAAGGCAAGAGATGCTGACTTCATAAAAGTGATCTCTAAAGCAGATTTCTTTCCAGTTTAGGAATGGGTAGGGAGCTTGGTTATATGGCCAAATGCAATCTGTGGTCACTGCTGTTCACTACAACAGCTTGGCCCAAAGAGCCAAGCAATTAGCAATAGCTTCAATTCCAATCTCCCCTGACAGAAATGCCTATACATTTCTATTTCTGAAAAATACATATGATAATTAGTTTTTATTAATTTATCAGTATATATACAAGCATGTGCCAATATTATGATTCCATCAATTTTTTTTATGTCAAAGAGTTCATTTTAAAACTATGATTATTTTAAAACTCTCAAGGTTGTTTGATTTCTAAATAACTCTTCTTGTAACTGTCATTATTTATGGGTAAACAGAACTGTAGGCATCAAAATGAAGGCCTACGCCTCCAGAATCCAAACTAATTATTGCTCCATCTGGCTTTGGCAGACAGTCAGCATGGCTCTCATTTGCACATGTCCTCTCCCAGAATAATGATTAATGGAGGAATTTTGAATATTAATTTGTTTAAACTGTAGGAATTGGTTGATTTATGCTTAGAGCTGCTAAACAGTATTTGCCTTCACTGTGCTCCATTTGTTCCAGATAATTGATAAGAGCAAGAGAGACCCCTCTGAAGAAATTGAGATACTTTTGCGATATGGACAGCATCCAAACATCATTACTCTTAAAGATGTGAGTAGTCTTTGAGCACTTCAGCATTGAATGATTTTCACCTTATGGTCAAGCTCACTTATTAGTCCATGTCTGGAAAATTCTTCAGTTGAAGGTCAGAGCTAAAACTGGACCCATTGAAATCAAGGAAAAAAACATGACTTAACAAATTACTGGATAGCATTTGAAAAGGCTGCTCAGGTTATGCATTCTCCAGTTACTTTCTAACAAAGTGTAAATAAAACCAAAGGGGCACAGTGCTGGAGAAGGACGAAATGGGTTTGGGTTTGCAGCACTGTTTAAAAGAACATCTCCCTAGCTGGGTGATTTGGGGCACTGCTGAACACACACAGGGATGCTGCTGGACAGGGGGATGATCTTTCACGAGCAGCAGCCATTCCCATGCAGCCTGTGAGGTCTGCTTTGTTGGGAGGAGCAGAGCTCACAGAGTGACTACAATTTCCCCCCATAGTGTTTTAATGCCAGGGACTATTTACCTTCTACTCAAGCAGCCTGAGAAGTCATTGTCAGTATTTCATATGAAAAATAGCCTTCACTTTGCTTAAATGAAGTAATGGCCTTTAGTCAGAGATGTTTTAATTTTGCTGCCTGAAGTCTCACCTGAGATTGTCCACAGCATGTCAGATTCAGAGTTTACAGAACAAAATCCTGCTTGTGTCAGTGGCCAGTACATTATGGTTTAGACCTTAGAGAATTTTATAGAGATCTGCTAATCACATGCCCTCAGGAAAGTCTTACCTAATTCCTAAGTACTAAAGAGTATCTCAAAATCTGTGCAAAATAAGGTTTTATATTCCTTTCCAGAAACATCAATGACTATAACACTGCCTATCATTACAGTCCAGATAAAGGATGATGATATGAAAATGGTTGTCCTCCAATTTAAATGACAAAACATTTTTTACCAACTGCCATTGACATTGAATGTAAATATGTCTTGTAGCTGATATCAACAATATATTCACCAGAATTGAAAATATAAGCTATATAATATCATTAGATGCAAATGTTTGGCAACAGTATAATACTTAGTTTTTTAGCTGATCATGAGTCCAAGGGAAATATTGATATTTGAAATGGCAAATGTTACCCTGTGGAAGTGGAAAGAGAGGAGAATGTTTGGGTGAGAGCCAGCAGACATTTGAAGCTGTGTGGAGTGGTGCTGTTTTTAACAGCTGAGCCTGCTCTGCTGGCATGATAGCAGACCAGGAAAGCTACATTTCTGTGTGGACAAATCAGCAAGCTGATACAGACACAAGAAAAAAGCGATGACTTAAGTCATTTTATAAAGTTTTCTTTTTTTCTCGTTAAGCATAATAAGCACTTTTCCTACACTGGGATGAAAAGACCAACCTTTCCCAAGCGAGTGGGTGCCAAACATGTGTGTGTGGTGTCACTGTGGCAGGTCTACGACGACGGGAAGTTCGTGTACCTGGTGATGGAGCTGATGCGGGGAGGAGAGCTGCTGGACCGCATCCTGCGGCAGAAGTGCTTCTCGGAGCGGGAGGCCAGCGCTGTGCTCTGCACCATCACCAGGACTGTGGACTACCTGCACTCTCAGGGCGTAAGCGCTGCTCTTTCGGCTTAGCTGACCTTCTTAAAACACAGCTATATTTGGAAATCACTTAGAAATAGGAAGTAGTTGTGATTTTGCTTCTCTGAAATGTAAATATGTTCCCCCCCCCCAAAAAAAACAACTTTCTCCATATTTATAATTACATCTGGTTTGTGAAATAGGGTCATAGGCTTTTTATCCATTTTCCACTGGCCTAAAGCATGTCAAAGTAGTATTTTCTTTCCCACACTACAGTGACTTTCAAGTTCATGTACCTTCTTGAGATATTAGTTCCTTACTTTTTATCACGATCACTATTGCAGGACCTGAACTTTTAGCAACATTTCAAATAGGGTAGCTGAATCATCAGATAGGTAGAAAATCAAATACTCAGCTTTCCAAATGAAGTGGCAGTTTGAACAGCTGATGGGAAAGACTTCTGACATGCTGTTAAAATCTGACTTTTAAAGTCTAAGCTCTTTATATACAACAGTTTGAAAATCTCTCCTTTTCTGCATTTCAGGGACAAGCAGTTTGGATAACTAGTCAAATATTTACTGCTTTTCCTGCTTCATGGTTAAAAAAAAGTGCATTTTGTGCATTGGCTTCTATGCTTTCATGGGAATTTTTCAGTCTTGCTATAACAAATAAAGTCTGTTTTCCTGCCACTGAGATGCATCATGTCTGGTAAAACACACAGTCACATAAAGCTATGTGAATACATTTTGAAATTAGGAAAAAAATTAATCTCTCCTTTCAGGTGTGAGCCACTCACATGGACAGTCACAAGAAGACCCTTACACACTTTCCTCCTATGATGTGATTTCTTCTTCACCTTTCCACTGAGTATTCAGGACCATCAAGCTCCAGGATACTCTGCCATCAAGATGTTTGTACAACAGTGCCCTCTGACCACCCTCAGGAAGTTGTCTCCCCTGAGAGCAGCACCATCTTAATACATCAGCAGAGGCTGTCAAACATTTTATTTCTCATTTTAACAGACTTTAACTGGTTTTTTCCCCTTCATTTGTCCAAGGCTTTTAAGTAACTTTTCTTCCAAAACACAAATATTTTCAGCATGAGCTCTTGACCTACCTCAAGCAGCAGACCAGGAGTGGCAGCCAAGCCTGAGTGCTCCCTGACCTCCTCTTCTCACTTGTTTCTCACTCTTCTTTCTTAAGGTGGTGCACCGAGATCTCAAGCCAAGTAATATCCTCTACATGGATGAGTCAGGAAACCCAGACTCTATCAGGATCTGTGACTTTGGGTTTGCCAAGCAACTGAGAGCAGAGAATGGGCTGCTCATGACTCCCTGCTACACTGCCAACTTTGTTGCTCCTGAGGTAAGATCACATTTCAAAGCCTTCAGTAGTAAGTGTGTCCTAGGAAGCATTCCTTCCTCCCTTGCTGCCTTTACAAGAGGAGCAAGGCAGAAACCAGGCTACTGGCACTTGCACAGCCTCTATTACCATAACTTTCCCATTCCTGGTCCTGTTACAGCAGTTGTTTTTCTCCTGACAGAAGCTGGTGTCTGTCTTGGACTGGTGCACACAATGCTTTGGCTCATTAGTGGGATAGTATATTTTTTTTCTCTAGCTGCTTCTGATCAGAGTGCTTTCCCTCTAGTGCACTGCATCAGAACAGTATTAAGGCTTAAGAGGGAAATCTTGGTGTCAGATTGCCCAGAGATGTTGTGGAGTCTCCTTCTCTGGAGATTTCCAAAAGCCATCTGGACGCAATCCTGAGTGCTCTAGGGGACCCTGCTTGAGCAGGGAGGTTGAACATTACCCTTCCAACTTTAACCATTCCATGGTTCTGTGGCAAGATAGAAAAATCCTTGCATGAAATCCTTATTATGCTGAAATCAGTGAGAGCTTTACTGATGACTTCACTGAGCTGAAGAAACATCTCTCGTCTTGGGCTTTCCTAGTACCAATCCCCCCTATTCTGGGGGATGTAGGAAAGGTTTTCCCATTTTTACAGACAGTGATGCCTTAAAGTGGCTACCTAAAAACAGAGACCAGACAGGAACAAAGGAATAAAGGTAGTATTTATTTGAAAGGCCTTCAGGTGTACACTTTGGGGTCCAGAGGTTTTGCTTCAGTGGATCCCAAAATGGACGACGGGTCACGAGTGCTTCACACTTTTATAACAATATCAATTCACTAACCAGAATCCAGCAAATGATGTGACTCCCCCAAGCCTGCCCCCCTCTTCCAAGATGATGGTTTACAGTTCTTGTTTCAGGATGTCCTTGGAGGGCAAGTTAGAGGTTTTGTTATGTCTATCTTCACACAGAGAACAGCATAAGAGAACAGCATTTAACAGGCTGCAGTTATTTAACTGTATTTAACTAGCAGTACAGAATTTGAAAAATGTAAAAGTTAAAACCTAAGGCATCAACAGGATAATGGAGGAAGACCAAACAGCTTCTCCCAAGCACAGGGAGAGGGGGCTCTGCATCACTGGCAAGTGCTGTTCCTTTCATGCAGCCCTGTGGGAGTGGGCTTGGGTCATACAGCTGCTTCATGGCTTGGGCTCTTGGCTGTTTTTGACCCGTGAGATATTCATATCTGCTGCCTCACAAGGAAGGAGCAAGAAGTTAATTTCTTGGGTAATTGCCCATTTATTGGAGTGATGAAAATAAAAAATTTTAGTACTTGTAATACTCTGCTTAAAATGTGTGTCTTGCTTTGCTTATTTTGGTCCTTATAAGAAAAACAAAAAGCTATCATCTTTCAATACGTCATCTGTTCTCTACTCTCAAATACCAGTGTCTCTCAGTTGGTATAATCTAGCAATCTTTTTTTCTCCCTAAGTCTTCTCCCTGCAGTATTCATCTGTGTAGCATATAACTGGGAAGAGAAAAATAGGGTGATCTTTCTGTACAAGGTCCTTTCATGATATCAAAAAACTACAGGAATCACAGCCTTCCAGCATCAGAGGAGAATTTGTTATACTGAGACCATTGCCGGGGCAGCATAAATTCAAAACAGATTTTTCTTCAGCAAAAAAGATCTTCCATTGCCAAGATAGATCGGTTTGGGTTTTTTATTGCTGTTTGGTTAGGCTTCCATTTTAGAAATGGGAATGAGCTGCTTAAAATTTTTCAAAGTACATTGAAAAAGTTGTGGGGCACCACAGCCATTCAATTTCTAAACCACAAAAATAATCATATTTGCAAGATTTGAAGCACTCAGATATCCTTCCTCCAAGGTGCAAGGTGCTTAAAATAGGTGTAGCTGTTTTTCAAGACTGGCTATTTTTTATAGTGTCTGTAATCACAAACATTGCCAGTTTCAGATCAGACTCTTCTGATTTGAACTGAAAGCAGAAATCACACTCCCGGACATTTGTGATGAGTAAGACAGGTCCTGCTAATGTAGGAGACATTGGAGATTAATTGAAACATTACCAGAACTGGCAGAGAGCTTACATAAAGCCTTAAGTGCTTTTACATTTTACCTGTGATATAATGCTGCCCTCCAGCCTAGACCTGACTTCACATCTGCCACATGCTCACGAAACTAATTAAGGAGGCAGAAAGTCAGCTGAGCTGGTGACAAAGAGGGCAGTGACCGAAGAAGGAGGACATGTTTGCCCACTTGGATCTCGCTTTATTTCGGAAAGAGTTAATTTGGGGTTTAGGTGATAGCATGAGCAAAGATGAAGGTTATCCGAAAGGCGCACGCTGCCACCTAGTGTGAGTCATGCTGCATGCGAGGAGGAAGGAGCCAGGCAGTTGTACTACTGATGCAGAAAGGTGCTTTCGGATAAAGTAAAATTATTTTATTCTGTAGTTTTCCTACAGAATTCGTGGAGAACTACTGCTTTGTCATTTGAAACTATAAGGTTTTTTAGTTAGCTTTTGTACCCATTTGCATCCCTGCTTGTCACAACTGAGAAAAACCTGTATTTGTAACACTGTTAACCCACTAAGTCAAAGCCTACAGAAATAAAAGGGGGGTGGATAAATATCTGAGCCATTATCAGAACTGGGTATCATTATCTCCAGGATACCCATTATCTCCACAATGTCCTGCTACGGTGTGGCACTAAGAACAAGTTCGTGCCTCTATTTCAGATCCCCCTAAGTTCTCAAAGTGACCTTAACTCCTTAATTGGTGGTAAATTTTTTGGCATCCATTACAGCAGGACAGCACTGCATCTTTTGCAGAGCTCTTTCCCTGACTGATCTGTTTCTAAGACACATGCCTGTTACTGCTCCATAACATCCCCTGCCCAGATGAAACACCAGTCTTTTTGGCCAAGGTTTTCCACACTTTCTTCCATCAGCTCAGCTCAGTGTTTTAAACACAGACCTGCCGGACACATTTTCAAATAGCAGTGGCACTAACTGATAACTCACTGGCTCCTGTTGTTACCCGTGGGCTGAAGTTACTATTGATAAAAAGGTGTGTGCCAGCAAAGCTTCCCCCAGGCACTGGCACAGAGTGAGTGTCCCTGTTACCTACCAGCGCTCCTGCAAAGAGAATGATGACACACAGTGACACCTCGCCGTCGTTCTGGGGTTGTGTAACCACCTGCTTACTAACCTGCTCCACTAAGTGTCATCGCTGCCCCATTTTTCTGTCACTTACCTTGGACTTGATTGTCCTTGCTTATCGGAGGAAAACAGAGCAGGAGTGAAATAGCAAACGTTCAAAACGCAATGAGAACGACCACAGCAAAAGGTAAATGTTGGGTATTCAGTCTCACGGGTGAAGCAAGAAGCACAACTGAATTTGTCAAATAGCAAAGAAACTTTTCCCATAAAAACTAGCATTAACAGAGGGGGAATGAATGCAGGAGCTAAAGAAATAGAAATAAATAAATCAGCCAGAAAGCCTATGTATTATGTGCAGGAGAGAAAGGCAGAAGCATGATGTTACCAGCTTTGTCAACAGGAGGAACTGCAGCTTTTTCCTGGTTTTGTTGCTGTGGAAGTTTTTTTGGTTTGTTGGGATTTTTACCAGGTAGCAAATGTTCGCTCAGCAGCATTCCTGGCAGATGGTTGCTTTGCCACTCATCATTTCTAAAAATCTGTCGTGGCAACATTTTCTCAAACTGTTTTTCCTTAGCAGTATTTGGTCTCTCCTGTGATAGACTTCAGACACTTAAATGACTCCTGGGTAATAAGGCTTCAGGTCAGAGAAAGACTTGCTGAATTTGTACATTCTCTTTTCATGTGCTTTGCAAAAAGGTCTATCTGCTGGTCCATCCGAAGTGGACAAAACTGTCCTTGTGTGTCAGAACTGAATAAACAGAGGGTAGTTTGCTTTTGTGGGAAGATCTGGAGCTGGTCCCTGAGCTTAGTGGGTGACTTCACTTTCACTTGGACCTGCACTGACCCAAACAGTCATTTCTCCTAGTGTGCACTAGCACAAATGTAATCTCGACATTACCCTTCCTTCTATACCTTACCATCCTGTCTCAGTATTGAACCTCCTGGTCAACTGACTGCCACACATCTTGTTTGCCCCATAGGAAAAGGGGGTCAAGTTTTAGCCTGCTATCTCTTAATTCCAGTCTAAATGTGCCCACTTTTCTTTACACAGAAGTAAGAGAAGCCTTTTAGCTTTCTATGCAGTTGCCATGCATCTTCATTAGTCTGATATTAGATATGCTTCAGTGTGGATCCATTTGCTGTATCAAATCCAAACCGAGCTCAGTTGGAATACTTACCTCCACCATTTAGCCCTATGATGCATCCACAGTGTTGTTGGTAACTTTTATGTTAGGAGGATGTTTCGAAGTATTAATGAGCTTTTATTTTTAAGAAATGTTTAAAAAACACTGGAATATTGTTCTGATTTTCTGCATGTTAGATGGTCAGAGGAGCTCCCAGACTTCCCAGCTTGACCAAACTGCACTCATCTCTCTCACTGTAAAGGGGAAAGATATGCTGAGTTTGAACACTAACCGGCACCTTCCAGCCTGGGCTTCACCTTGCTCCATAGCACTGCTGGACTTCTTGATCCCAAGGCAGCCACCTGTTCAAGGCAGATATGCAGCCAAGCCCTGGGAATGTCAGCAGACTCAACCACTGATCAGTGCTTTTTGTAGATCAGAAGCTAAAAATTCAGGAACGCAGATTTACCTATTTCCATCTCTCTCTTTCCTTCCCACAGGTCCTCAAACGGCAAGGTTATGATGCAGCCTGTGACATTTGGAGCTTGGGGATCCTGCTGTACACCATGTTGGCAGGGTGAGTGATGAGGTTCTCCAACAGCAGCAGTCTCCGGTGGGCTCAGCACTGCAGCACTGATTAAGCCTGAAAGGAGTCACAGATAGGGATTGTGGCCTCCTTGAGAAATGTGTTTAGTTGTTAAAAGCAAGAAAATAGATATTAAGACCTAGAGTTAGTTTTTTCTAGAATGCATAAATGTCTTTGACACTTGACAAATTGTTTAGGTTTTTAACAGAAAGTGCCTGTATGCACAGAGACCTAGGCTCCTAGAGGGTTCACTCACCACTTAAGCTGTGGGAAAGTTTTCCATTGGGAGACTTGCATAGGAGTATGAAGAGCCACATCATGTTCATCTTATCCATGGAAAAATGTTAATTCATTCTGTTGATACAGGTATTCTCTTCAGCTTCATTATTCTTCATTTGTTTCTGTTATTCAAGTGTCTGAGCACCTTTGAAAGCTAAAAAAATGCCACCCAGACATAGTTTCTCACAGATGCTATTTGAAAAATATGATTCAGAAAGTAAACTGAGAGATCAGCAAGAATAGCAAGAGGCAGCAGAAACTTTTGAGAGGTACTTGGGAAAAATACCCCTACCAATGTGTTGGCTAAAGTGAAATATTAACACAAGAAGATAAAGGGAAGTGCACAGATTGAAATAAGCAGAGAAGGATAGGAATAAGATATGTTGAGATAATTGGGAAATAAAGTGTGCAAAACCCAATCTAGAGTTATCAGGCCCCTGCCCGCATTTCATTCCTCAAAGTACGGTATGTGCACATTTATCACACCTAAGCACAGCTTGCAGCTTTTCAGCGACCTCTTTAAACTGTTTAATGTGCTCCATGATCATTCAGCTGTGACAAGAAGCTTGGATTCATTCCTAGGTTTTATACGGGAAACAAAGAGTTGGACTCTGACTTTCTGTTATTTGCATCTCTTGCCTTGATTACAGAAAAGGTGCCAGGGGTCTCTGTCTCATCTATTTTAATCTTGATTGCAATTGTGTTCAAGGGCAGCTGAAATATATTGACACTTTCTGGGAAGTCTCCCAGTCTGCTAGGATCTCCAAGAATCTTTTCCTATTTGGCTGATGCCTTAGACTGCTACACAGCCAGAATCAGTAAAATAAAATTAACACATTACCCACAGTTACATTTGTTTGGTTGATTATATTCAAAATGTTTATTTATTAAATATGAAGAAAAAAATCCAGATATATTTGAATCAGAAATACAAAAAGCACAACTTAGTGAATATTAAATTTACTGACAGGTGCTAGTAACTTGTATTTCACTTTTCCTGAACTTACCAGAGGAAATAATAGTAACACAATCAGTTGAGGAATGCTTTTATGTGCCATCACTGCATTTATGAATGGTCTTGTTCTTCCTCACCAGAAGAGATTAGTAGGAATTGACTAGGACTTGATTCTCCTCCTATCATCACTATGAGCAGAGAGGGCTCACACAGCCAGAAACAAGAGCACAGGCCAGGGATCTTGTTACTGCAGCTAGTGACAGACCTCAGAGATTTTGCCAGTCCTTAACTCATACTGCATCCCTCCTGATAGCTATAGTTTGGAATAAAATCACATATCTCTTTGGGCTGAACTGCTATGAAGTCTGAAATGTTTTTGAAAAGGAGAAAATACAACGTGAGGAATTGAATTTGCTACCAGAAATAGGGTGGGATAGGAAGCTGTGGCCAAACCAACTATCTAACAGTCTAAAAACCACTCTGGCAAGTTTCCAGAAAAGACAGATTGGAGGAAAAATATAAAAATCAAAAATACCTACTTCTTCTAAACCTACACAGCTGTTCAAGACTGCAGAGTAAAATTTGGCCTGGTAGATTTTAGTCAGCTGCAAAAACCTTATCTTTTGTCACTTTCTGAAGACAAAAAGTATACCCTCTGCATGTGACACTGATTTTGTAAAGCTGAATGCATGTTACTAGTCATTTCTGACTGGCTAGACAAGGAAGTAACCTATTGCAGGTCATTTCTTTTGCCCAAATGATTTGCACATTATGGTTAATGAAGCAATGTAAGATAGATTAGAAAGGGTTCTTTTTTCTTTTCCCTTTTTTCTGTTTCAGATCGTATTTTTTCTCTCCTTTTGAATTTTTATCCTTTCTTGCCATTATCAAGGGACTGATACTGGCAATAAAGGTGTTGGGAATAAAACAAAGTTAAAACAGTGTAAAAACCTGACTATTTTTGCAAAGAATATGTCATTCAAAAAAAATTAGAACAAACAATTATAAAACAATTAAGGAATCAGTCTTTTCCTCTACAGATCAATATAAGGAGCCACCAGCCTGTATAGTTTGAGTGAAAATGAAGCAGCAGTATCAGTGGTACATTCTGGAACCAAATTCCTGTTGTAATCAGTGGCAGTTAATACTAGAATCGAGAAATCATGTACTTGCAAATTACATAGGTTTTTTCTCATTTTCTCTATTTTCTTTATATTAGATTCACTCCTTTTGCAAATGGACCAGATGACACCCCAGAGGAGATTTTGGCCAGGATTGGCAGTGGGAAATATGCTCTTACAGGAGGAAACTGGGATTCAGTATCTGATACTGCAAAGGTCAGTGAAACCCTGTCTCAGATTTTCTCTCAACGTTTAAATACCACAGAACACTCTTTTTGCTGCAAGTGCACTTTCAAAAGAGGTGTAGGTTTGTCAATGCCACATATGTATGGTCTGTACGTGAATTAATTACCTTTTTGCTTCTCAGTTAACCAGGAGCAGGCAGCTTTAATTCCTGTACAGTTCACAGTTTAGGCTGCCCATCTATCACAAAGCACGGAAACCCTAGGAGACAAAAATCATCTGGTGCTGAGATCTTTAGGCATGCAGCTGTGCACTAGTCTGTGAGACAGGTAAATGGGCAGGAAAGTTGCAAGCTTCCAGTAGCCCAGTATTAATCAGAAGCTTGGACAGGATTTAAATATTCTTGCAAGAGATTTCATTTTTAGCAAGTGTTAGTATCCAATGGAAGAACAGTGATACATTCCACCACAAAACTGCAAGCAATCCTAATAATATATTAATCTTGCTGCCAGCACCTATGAGCCTCACAGTGAATTTTTTTATCAGCTGTCCAGTTTTGAAATTAAAGTGTTTAGATGTTGTAGAACTGACCTACCTGAACTTTAGTTACCTGAGTGTTAGGTTTCTAAGTTCCTCTTGTAAGCATGCTTTGAGGTCAGAGAGGCGATGCCTCCAGATGGCATCCTCTCCCTAGGCGTTCATCACTCCTAAAAGGTCACCAGTAATTAGCACTCATTCAATAAGATGAATACCCTTCATAATATGTTTTGACTGGATTTTAGCTGAGGGTTGAACATTACTCTTGAAAATTTTGAAGAAAAGACCTGACACTTAAAGAATATAAAGACTGTCTAAAGTGCTTGACTCTCTCGATTGGACATGCTAATGATGTCACTGCCACTGGGAAGATCTTAGTAATACCTGCTCTGCTATTAATTACTTTTTCCCTTGTATTGTTTTCTTCCTTTTCAACCCAGGACATTGTGTCTAAGATGCTTCATGTAGACCCTCATCAGCGCCTCACAGCAGTCCAAGTTCTGAGGCATCCATGGATAGTGAACAGGGAGTACCTGTCTCAAAACCAACTCAGCAGACAGGATGTTCACCTTGTGAAGGTACCTCCTACACCCTTCCCTCTTCCTTCCTTGTGGAATGAGCTGTCATTTGTGCAAATAATCTGGAAAGTGATAGAGGAGTTGGAAAGATTATTTGCCACAGAGGCTAAATTTAATATGGCACTGTATTAAGAGCAAAGATTTTGGACTGTCATCTGCTCAGTATTTTCAACTTCAGGCTGCATTGTAATAACCTGGTGGCACATACTGCTCTTCAGCACTTCGAATCTGAGACACTCTACTGTCTGTCAGCCTAAAGGGTGTAATTTCATGGAAATTGTGCATGTGTGGCAGTTTTTTTCAGGAGACTGAATAGAGGGAGGGAAAAGCATCAATGAACAGAATTTCAGCTCAAAGTTTTCTCTTTCTCTATTTTACAGGGCGCAATGGCAGCCACTTACTTTGCTTTAAACCGAGCACCTCAGGCACCAAGGCTGGAGCCTGTATTGTCCTCCAATCTGGCTCAGCGGCGAGGCATGAAAAGACTTACATCTACCAGATTGTAGCAGTACCCCCCAAAAGGCCTACTTAAAAACCCACAGTTTATTATTTGAGAAATTCATCTTTACTTGGCTAGCAGAACTTTATTGGATAACCTGCACATGAAATTGCCAGAACTAGCAGAAGCCCACGTAAGGCAAAGTTCTCATTTGCTACATCTTTTATTTTACATTCCAGCCAGGGTCCTGAGTTTATTAATAACTTCACAAAGATGTGCCAGTTTTGTCAGTAGCTCTGTTTCTTTACTGAGATAAAGCCAAACAAAATAGGTGAGCTCCATCCTTTCCACCCTAGGAAAACTATTTTTGAGTTCGTAAGATGTTCCATGGGAACAGTTTTCATTTTGTTTCTCAAGGAAAGCACTTTTTGCTACAAAGAACGCAATCGGGTTTGAATGCTGTTCCAGCATGCCTCATGATGAAGTGACTTGGCTGGTCAGCAGTAGACACCTACTGATCTCCACTCACCCCAGGAAGAGTGAAAGCTGCAGAGGCACATGAGTAATAACTTACTTGAAACAAGTGCTATACAACATGAGGTAGAGAGAGCTGGTGGCGGTGGAAGTACCTTCTGTTTTTGAGGAATCTTTTGCACTTTGCCCTTGCCTTCTCTGGAATGAAGCTAGCACCTCTCAAGGAGAGTGTGCCACCAGCTCCAACTTGCTCAAAAGTCTCAGAGAGCGGGAAACCTCTGAGAAACTTGGTCTCCTGAGGAAAAGAATGGGTCTTAGGAGACTGTGGGAAGGCATTCATGTAAAGCAGTGTGAGTAGGAGCGTGTGGATCAGGCAAGAGAAGGGTGTCTGGTCTTGGCCAGCAAGCAGGTCTGGGGGGACTAGGTGAGGGGGCTGGGGAACCGAACAAAGGCAGGGAAGGGTGTGGGTGACTTTGAGGACAGTAGGCAAAATGACTCAAAGGCAACTAGTGTCCAAATGGCTGGGGGGCAAACTGGGACTCCCTCTCGAAGCAGGGGACAGTCCCTCATCAGTGACCGGGGCAGAAGACGGTGAGTGGCTGAGCTGCCCAGGGGCCAGAAGGGTTCATGCAGCCATCATCCCACACCATCTCCCAGTCTGCTCACTGAGAGCAGTTCTGGTGGGCCAGAGTGCCACCCTAGAGCAAGACAGGGCATTTCCAGCCATTGCTTCCTGCCCTCCCCTGGCTGTTCCCCCAGATCTCCATCACCCAACATTTCATGTCCCTGCCTGGGTGTTCTGCTCTAGCAGAGCTAAACTCCCTGTGCCACATGTGTGCAGAGAGTACCCACTTCTGAAGAGTTCAGCCAACTCTCTTACAAGCTTTAATAATAATAAATGATGACGAGAAATGGGAGGATGCTCTGCTTTTATATTTATATGAATATGTACATGTGTATTTATATACATATAAAACAAAAATTCTGTGCCCTAATGCCTGGATTTTCCAGGTCCAGGGAAAGAAAACTTTTGTTGAAATGATCTCTGCAAAACGGACTTTTTTCTCATTCCCTGGTTTCAAAGAAAGCAAGCAAGGTTTGTGGTGCCGGATGTGAACTATTTTTTTATTCTTTTTCTTACCCATCTTGGCTTATGGTGGTCACAAGCTGACCAGGATTCCTCTTTGTACTGCTTTTGTTAATTTTTATTTTCTGAGTGAATTTTGTCACCTCAGATGCTTCGTGGGAAAAGCTACTGTGCTGTGTTGGCTTTTTTCTGTTGTGATGTGGTGGAAAAGAAGAGAAAAATGTGAACATGGAGCTTCATATGCTAGACATGGTAATTTTTGCTTGTTGGGTAGTTTGTGCATCTCACTGTTGAACTGGAATTACCAGGTCACTGCCTCAGAGTGTCCAAGGGGTTTCATATGCTATAGTAATATTCTTCCTAAAACGAACTCTGCTTCAATTTTGACTGAAGTTTGTTTGTTTGCATTAGTCTATTTTTAAATTTAAATTTATTCTTAGTAATTTAAACTGATATTTAATGTTCAAGTTTATGTGCTGTGCACAGAGGATCGCTGCAAAGCAGCTCTCCTTGAAGCCCTTCTCTTTCCTAAAAGAAACAATGCTGTGAAACTTCGCACAGAGGCTGAATCGGCTGGGACTGATGAGTGCAAACGCGCAGGTGGATGTCCATGGCTGTGTACACAGCAGCCCAAATTCTCTCCTCTGGCTAAGCTTTGCTGCCTTTAGAATTTTCTGCTTGTTAGAAGTTAAGTCTCACACGTTTCTGCTAACAGCACACTGCGAGGATATCCACAGACAGGGATATCCTGGCTGGTGCAGATTAGCTCTGGCCAGGCCTTGGTTCTCTTGAAGTAACTTCTGTCCTGGAAGAAGGCAACGTGGGCATAAGGATGCAGAGGACAACCTGGAGGGAGGGCTGGATTTTCTGGGGTCCCATCTGCTATGTGCTGTTTTAACAAAATGTATTTTTATTGGTCAGAGTGATTGTATTGTATTGTATATGGGCAGACAGAGTATTGCAAATATTATGTACAGTTTTTGTCTCCCTCTGAGATTTCCTGGTCATCTTGCATTGCTTCAGTTTGCTTTCTTTTGCAACCACTGGAAAAAGACTAATTCCCTCTAGGGGTACTCAGTCATAATTCTTTAACCATTTTTTTCAACTGGATATTATTGAAGGCCAAGCTTACAGGATGTTGTTCTTCCCAAAGTTTAATGATTTTAATCTCTTCCTGACTTACCTCTTTCTAGCCCACCATCTATTAACACGTAGAGACACATAGACTCATACATGTTAATGCTCATTAATTACTTGATAAGCCTATAAATAACTATAAGCCCATACATACAGTGGGCTTGGTTTGTTAAAATTTTGTTGCCAGTGCATCCAGATGTGTGCACATATGTGTCTACATGTAAACAGATGCACAAAAAAGGTGTTGTCCCAGCTTGTCCAAATAAGGATAGAAATGTAGTCAGAGGTTGCAGTGAAACTCAGAGAGTTTTGTCTGCAGTGTTCTTTAAAATCTGTCATTGATATTGGTAGTGATTACTCTGGGTGTAGAAAAAAAGGTTGTGTCCATCTCTGGAGGAAACTGTCCATCCAGCCTCCCCTCTGTCCCAGATGTGCATCCCTGTGCACTTCCAAAGGCAGATCAGTCTCTCCTCTGCAGTCTTGCCATGGCAAGTGCTCTTCTGAGGGTTTTCTGAACTGTTCCAGTCAAGTGAACCCAATTAAACCATTTCCACTGTCCCAGCTCACTTGGACTGAAATACAAGAGCCTCTGTCAGCAAATCCAAGGGAGGCAGAAAGGGAGGAATATGCCACTGGCAGTCATTATTTCAGACTGATAGCACCCACCACTTCCCCTGGCCCAGCTGGATCCAGGAGAGGATGCTAGGATGTGGCCTAATTAATGCAATGTCTGCTTTTATACCAGCATCTCCTTTCTAGACTCCTGGCCATGGTATAGCTCAGCAATAAGCACTTTTTTTTCCTAGGAGAAAACAGAAAAAGGCTTAGCCTCTCTCTTTTTCTCTCTTTATATAACCCTAAGAGACTTTTACTAAATGTTATGTTTAACTCCTGAAAGTCTAAAAATCTCTTTGAATTAGAACATAACATCTTGCAAGTTTTTAATCCATAAAGTGACCTAGTGCCTTAGGCTACTGCAGATATTATAGTTACATTTTTAACCATCAGACTGCACAACGTAATGATGGTCCAAGGCTGTACCTGTCACAGACATAGCTTGTCTGGAGACCCACTTCAAAATTAGTCACAGAATGGTTAGGGTTGGAAGGGACCTCTGGAGCCCATCTAGCCCAGACCCCCTGCTAAAGAAGTTTCCCTTAATGCAGGTTGCACAGGACCATATCCATGCGGGTTTTGTTCAGCTCAGTAGAGAAGTGTCTGCCCAGCAGGGAGATGCTGCTCAAAGGGAGAGCTGACCCCTGCCCCAGCCCCTCATGAATTCTCACTTGTTTAAAATCTGTTTAATTTTTTTCTAAACAAGTTTTAAGAGCAGATAGCATTTGTAAAGCCTAACCATTTCAGCAAATGACAAGTGACACTCACAGACCCATTTTAATTAATCTCTACATTCAAAAAAAAAAGTATGTCTGAGAATAGATTCTGGTTTGTTTCTCAAGAAAATAATCTTCAGCTGCCTGAGAGCCCAGGGTGCTGGGGATAGCCCAGGCACAGAGAGCTGAGTGGAACACATCTTGTGTGACATGATGTCATGTCACACTCTTACAAAGTACAGATTGTGTGTCCCGTGCTTCATCTAACCCTGGATGTAATACTGGGCTCTCTTTTCAGCCAGACCCTTTCAGCTCTCTCTAACAACTTGTACGCAGCTCTGGTACCTCCAAATACATCCAAACCTCAGTCTAGAATGCAATTGCTGTGCGTCTGTGATACGAATTATGACAGAGCTTGGAACATCCACTAGGCCATGGATGGCACAAAGGTTTCTCATGCTGCTGGTCTACTGCACTTATGCCAGCATAGGCAAGTGCTGACACTAAAAATGGCAGGTAGTCGACTTCAGCTGCTCATCTGTCCTTTCACACCTCCCTTAGCCAGGTCACCATGGGGCAAAGCAAATGTTTGTGCATCAGAACAAATGGCTGGAGACAGCTGGAAGGCAACAGAATCAGTTTAGCCAACAGTGCTGTCAACACCTTGGAGTGGCTACAAGTTCAGTGTCACCTCTGCCCCTCTGTTTCCGAGTTATGCTGAGCAGAGCCCAGGTGTGGCTCAGAGTCGGGGCTATAAGAGATGTGATGTTTGTACAACAGCAGGTTCCCAGTGCCAAGCCCTGTGCATGGAGAGGGGGACAAATCCAGGCTTCTGAAAACTGGCCAAAAGTTCATATAAACTCCTTGTAACCAGAAGGTGTAGGGCCACAGATGGCAATGTCATGGGGAAATAATGTTGACTGTATGTATTTTTGCCACCAATAACCTAATAAAAACAATAGAAAACCCCCAGGGTTTGTTTTTAAATCATCTATTTTTACAGAGGAAATTCTATGCTACAGCTTTCTCAATCCCTAGAAGGAGTAAGGCAGTCAAACACAAAAGATACAGCAGAGTACTATAGAAGAAAATATATCTTAGCTTTCACTGGAAAATTATTTTCAGGGAGATGTTTTGAAGCTCTCTCTTAGGATGTGTGTATCTAAAATGCCAAACCAAATATTTAGAAGCAAAGTTCTCTTGTTGAACATCAAGAGATGAAACTTTTAAGCAAGAGCCACGTGAGCTCCAGATTTACATATCTGAATCCTAAAAGATAGGCAAGCAGCACAACCCTTCAGATATTCCTTACATTCAAATAAAAAGGCCTAAAATAATGTTAATAAGATGCTTTAGTATAGTTAATTTAAAAAAAAATGCACAAGCTGAGTTTTCTTTTCTTTTTTTGAAGTATACATCATTTTCCTTTAGTATGTTCTTGCCTCCTAGTTGACCCTGAAGCTGAAATCATGTGTTGCCTGAAAACACTGCAGCTAAGCTGCTTCTGGTACCTCAGCTCCTGTGTGAACACAGTCCCACACTCCTCCCTCCGTGTCTGTCCACGGCAGACACACACAAAAATTGCACACCCTCTCCTATTCTGAAAGTTAGCAAAAACATGAGAATTTAAACTCAGAAGATGAAGTTAAAAGTGAGGTTCTCAGTGGGTACAGAACTAAAACTCAGAATTCAGGTGAAGGGTGTGTTGAAGCCTGTGCAGAACAAAAATGTTACAGAGTAAATAAAGTTACGGTAATTCTTAGAGCCAAATTTTAGCTAAACCCTCGTCATAGATTTTTGTGAACCCAGACCTTGCATTTCCAGGTGCAACTAGGTGACAACACATGTGTGTCAGCCAGCATCTGATCATGCATGTCATCACAAGCCTTGCACATGAAAATTTTTTGCAGTCCAAAGTTTAGAGCCTAAATTAAGAATCTGGCCCTTTTTGTCATCCCGTATTGTGTAAACCATGATGTTCAGTGTTGAACTCTTCAACCACTGCTTGTTGCTTTGGTATACATAATTACAGAGTCAACTTGTGCTCTGTTACATCTCCTAAATGGATGTTATGGACATATTGTTCAGAGATGCTGTAGCGTGAAAGGAAAATAAGGAAAATGCATGCCCTCTTTGATAAAGGCAAATTTTGAAAGGAGAGACTGGAGATACACATTTGAAGTGCAGAAAATGAAAATCAGTTGCTAAAAGATTGTTTCTGATTTGCTACTCAGAGCCAAATCTTGCTGCCTTCACTCCTGTGTTAATTCCTTAATCCATATGTACCTTCAGTGACTCTAGTGGGAGAGAGTCAAGTCCTCTTTCCTGTTGCCGTAGTGGAGTCTGGCCATTAGGTGATGATGTGTGTAAGGGGTTTAATTGGGCAGTATTAAATTAATTTGACAAAATAGGAACCATGGTCTAGCACTTTGTTTACAGGCTCCATATTCATGTTTACAAAATGATGATTTCTGAGGCTCAGACGTTTTTGTTTCCTGTATGAAAAGGGCAGCCAGTGTACAGATATTTGTTATGTTTACCAGCGTTTCTGAATAGATTTTTTTTATAGTACATGGTTTTATGAAGTGTAATATTTTTATAGCAGAATGATTATCTTTGGACTTTCTATATTGTTACCTACAATTGTTTGCAAACAAGCTCTTTGCTCCCTCTTTTCCGTGCACTGTATCCCATGTTGCTGCTGCTAATGTTGCTGGCCTCAGCTGCTGCTGCCCCACCACGAGGTGGGCTGATGGTATTGTGAAACTGTGCAAACTAACTTCAAAGAGCTGTGATTGTGCTGAAGGGCTGGCTGCATGCTGGGTTCCTCCTGGCAGGAGGGATGGGGAGCTGTACCCTACCAAGGCAAGAGTTTACTGTGGATGGCCCCCAAGGAGAAGCCTCAGTTCTCACCTTTGTCTGTATTCTGCCATTTTGGTTTGGCATGCCCATCCTTTCCTTTCTTTATAAAGAAATAAAAAGAAAAGAAAAACAAAAAGGATCCTGCTTGTTTTTGTGTAATTCCTTTCCAATCCCCAAGCACTGGCTATGTTTGAATGACATGTGTTGGTCACAGTAAAAGTACACAGTTAACAACTCAAATTATACCTGGTTATCTCTGTGCAGCCTTAATAGGCAGACCTCTGCTTTGGGAAGCAACAATTAACTCCCATCAGTCAGACAGTTCACCCACTAGACAAACTTAGGATTTCAGTGCCAGACAAATGAGTGCTTTCACACAAGCTGCCTCAGCATGAAATTTCCCTTGCCCCCTTGAGATCTTCCAAGGTACCATTCCTGTAGAAACTCCTGGTCACTGGCAAGCAGCCTGCATAGCCTTTTCTGCTTGCTGAACTTACTAGTGACCACAAAAGCAAATTCAACCTCTTCTACTTTGAGGGATTGGTTCTGCTTCCCTGGCATTACCACATCTGAGCCTGCACACAGTTACTCTGGTGTTCATGTCTGGATTGTCATCAGACCTGGCTGCATCACAGAGGTGGCAAGTCTGGCTCAGGTTTCTTGCAGGAACAGCATGTGGTACCAGATATGGAGAAAGAGCATGTGGTTTAGGTCCAAGTAAGCATAACCAAGCAAACTTGGACTTCAAGAATGTTATTCATAGGATTTCTGCTCTGACCATAGGCAGTCGCTGCCTCTTTTCTCCTGCCAGCTGCTCCTGTCCTACTCCCACTTCTGTCCTTCCTTTCTTTTCTCCGTTCATGAAAGAAACTTCCTGCTCATGGTCCTTCATCACTGGGACATGCATATCCCTCCCCATCCTCTTCCTATGCACCCCAGTACCTACCATGAGATATGGCACTTTTCTCTTACCAAGTTTCTGCCCCACAAGTCCATCTTGTGGTTTTTAGAGCCTCTTCTGGTGGGCAGGCCAACGAGTCCAGTACACCTGTCTTTATAGGCCCGGTGGTTAAAAAAGAGGCTTCTCTGGAGAACCATAATCATGTACAAGAACATCCACATAGGAGAACTGAAGAGAAAAAAATAAAAACAAATCCAGTTTTTCTCTTCCATTCCCTGTTCTAATTCCTCTTGTAATATGACCATGATCAGGAATGAGCCACGTTCAGGCGTTGTTGGACATATATTAACTTTTCAGAGGACCTGGTTAAGAAGCCATGGGTCGTGCCAGGCCCTGGGCAGGCAGGTGCAAGTCTTTCCCTCCTATGCTAGAAAATGAAAAATGAGATGTCTGAGAGGAAGGCTTTCCAGAATATACTCAAGTGCCTGATGAATACAAAGCCCTTTCAGGAAGTCTGCATTGGCAACCATCCTAAACTCCTGCACTTAATGAGGAAGTAATCACGCTTTTTTCCCCTGAATGGAGAGGTACACATTTGTTTAAAATTTTTAAAATACCCCAAACAGCCCACAACTCCCCTCATATTTGTAATTTTGCTTTTTAGTCAACATTCATTTCTTCCTTGTATCTTGCCCCTCCTTTGTCCCATCCCAGTTCACTTCATCATCTTTTCATGTCCCACAGCAGTGTATCGTAAGAATTATCCTGAGGCTCACAAAGTCCTGTTAGATGCCTGAATAGCATCATGTTCAGGGGCAGCACAACTGCTGGCTGAGCACCTCAGGCACTACAGCAAGGCAAATAGGAGGCAGTAACCATAACAGCTAATGCCTGGAGATCACAGGAAGCAAGTATTTTGCATTAAAAGCTGCAAAGAAGAGCTGAAGACAAGGATTTTAAGCTATGTCCAGCTTTTCAGGTTACTCATAGATAACTTCAGTGCATTGGCTGTTAAAGATGCCATACTCCAACTGTCTGCAGGCAAGATGGAAGAAAGGATTATCTATCCATTCATCTAGGTGGGCAGGAGCTCTTTGGTTGTTTTCTAAACAACCAAAGCTGGCCTGAGATAAATTCCATTTTTTATTGAGGAAATTAGTTTATTAAGAGGCTGGTGACTCACCATCTGTGGTAAGCCTGTGCATTGTTTTGGCTTGGCACGCTCCTGCCTAATTGCTTCTTCCTGACCTTCAGGGTCTGTGGTCACTGGTAAACATAGATGCAGCTGTAAAGTGTAACACTTTCCCTACTGTAGAATTTTGCAGCTGTGATTTTAATGATAGTCTCCTTGCTAAGGCATGCAAAGGAAGACTCAGTGATTTCTATCACATTTACCCAGGCGTTCTAATTGTCACATTGTTGCCTGGGCTCTCGTCTCTATTGTAAATTCTGTTATTTTCAGTTATTTGCTTTACTCATCCATTTATTTACTTCACCTGTTGGTACTAAAACAACTTACCCTTTAGGAACATCAGCTGTTACAATGGAGCCCTAAACACAGAAAACAGAAACAACCTGCCCTTCACTTCAGAGATGTGACGAGAGTGACCCATCAGCTTTTAGAAACTCTTGGCAGTCCTGACCTTTTGCTATCTGGTCTCATTTGAACCACCAGTCTGCTGCCATCAGTTGCACTCTTGAGTAGCACTACACATCAGCTACAGGGCTGAAGTTTTTCTGTTGGGTCTGTGGACTAATACATGCAAATACAGATTTTGTCCAGGAATGAACAACATGCTCCTTGTGGAATACCCAGCTGAGATGTATGCATGCCTTTGGCCCAGCCAAAAGAAGTGCTCATTTAGCTAAGCAAATGTGAGAATTACTTATTTTGTAATTCAAATGAAAATTGTTATGATGCTCCAATGCCCAGGAATGACAGCAGTTTTTTGAAAAGCTCATGTCAGATATCCAACATGCACACAACTTGCACAATTCCCGGTTCCAAGAAGTCTCCCAAGTGATTTCATGTTCTTCTACCATCATATGGTCTGTTAGGAAAAATACAGTGTTTGGCTTTGAACCAGGGTGTGTTGTAAATTATTATGTCCACCAATATGTGAAAAAACCATTGTTCAATGACCTTTAAACTTGGTATATATTTCTACTGTTTAATAACCATTCAAGTCAAAAATACCCTCACTGTGATACAGTCAACAACTAAAACCTCAGCCTAAAACAGGCTGATTAACTCCCTTAGTCACAGCTTTCTTCCAGATTATGTTTCATTAAGTAGAATGTCTAACTGAGAAAGATCCATTGCCATTGGCCATATCCTATGCTTAAATGCCAGTCTTCTCAGTTGTATCATCAACAAGCACCTGATTCTCTTAAAAAACAATCTGCAAGAATTATAAGAAAAACCTCACCATTGTAACTGGAAGCTTCATCCCTGGCTTCTGAGGAAAGTGGAAGAAGGGATTAGACAGGATATGTTAAAGGTAAGAAAATGTCATGCAAACCCCACCATTCAGGCCTCAGGTGTCATTTTTAAAATGGCACCAACTAATATAACTTTAATATATTTAAGCAGTCCAGAGTTCAGATACAGGAAAAAAAAAACAAAAAACAAAACAACAAAATGCCCACCATGGAGATTATTAAAGATCCTGATCTGCTCATCTTAGCTTGGAGATAGCTGAGAGGTGACTTGATTATTGTCTACAAGAATCTTCACAGGCAGAAAAATCACATGTTCTAGAAGCACAGGGGGACAGACCAGAGCACAAAAGCAGGCAAATTTCTGGGTGCAAAATACATGCAGCTGCAGAATGGAAATAAGGCACCTATCATTTCAAAAGTAAGGCTGTTATTCATTGGAATAAAATGTCAAAAGAGAAAAGGGTTGTGTGATTCCCTTTGTATCACGTTTAAGTAGTATCCGTTAGCAAACAAAAGGTCAGTGTAGAAGCAAGTAGATTACTTCAACAGCCTGCAGTAATCTGGAAATCGATTTTAAATGCTGCGATGGTCTCTTTGGGCCTCAAATATGACCTGCATTCTTATCACCCTACCACAAGCAGTTGGCACTGAATGAGCAGATCAGGACTGATGGATGAACTCCAAAGATTAATTCAAAGATTTTTAAGCCACAAACAACTGTAACAATCAATTTTCTCTGTTTAAATCTGTGTCTTTACTATGGTAGATGAGGAGAATATTTGCTGTCTTTTGACAATATAGAATATCACTCTGAAATTTTGTGATGTTCATGACTACGTATAAATGTTAGTTTAGAACAACCTGTTCCACGCAGTTGGTGCAATATGGTTAAAAACTGTAACAAGACCAGGCAAATGGTGTTCCCCAAACATAGTAAAAAACTCACTGCCCTAAAATCCAAGTAAATTATTATAGCATTAATAGTGCACTAATCCAATGAACCACAGGAGGGCCTTAAGGAAATAGATGTCAAACATGAGTGAAACCTTTGAGAACAAAGAGATAAATAAGGCTTTAATCTCAAATAAGATCTCCAATTATAATTAAGCTTTTAAAAGAGAGTGAAAAACAGACCACAAAATCTTGAATGTTTACATTACCAAGGCCTGAATCTGAGTGGCAACTTGTGAACTGACTGGTTTTATGTAGCTTCTGAACATCCATGAGATGTACACTGAGAGAGAGAGAGGCTGCAAAATTCTAATCACAGCAACCTAGATATATTAAAAAAAAAAAAAAAGTAAAAAAATGAAGGAAGGAAGAAGGGAAATGATCAAGTAACAAGTGTAAATGCTGTTCCTAATAATGTATAGCAACTGTTAAAGAAGGTGTTTCTGAAGGGAAAACAGTACCCCACTCCTCTCCTCAACTTCAAAATGGTGAGCATTAGCAATTCCCAGAAGGACTGTTTTAGGTAAACCTAAACACTAAGGATTACATCTAGTGAGGCTTTTTCCATGCCTGACAAACACTGCTGTAGCAGCCTCCTTGAGGAACGATGTGGCAGAAATTTGTGCAGAGCAGCCACTCAGTACGGAAGTGCTGCATAGCAACCCCATCAAGGCACCCTCCTACAAAGTGACAGTCCCTCTTTTAGTCCAAAAAGCATTAAAGAGGCCTACAGTGCTGGAAGCTTGCATCACACTCCCAGGAGGTGGCTGTGTGGGTTTGACCAACACCAGCCTAAGGAAGGAGCTGATGGGGTTCCCTGCTCTGATCCGCAGGACCCTTAGCAAGTACTGGGAGTACAGTTTCCTTCCATGTGATGCAGAGATGCTCCCACTGCCTCCTCCTGAGCTTTCAGCAGGTTATAAAAATGTACCACGCACAGACTTCAAGAGGGACAATCTGAGCAAGAAAGCAGCACCAAAGTCACTGAGGGGGGTCATAGTAAGGACACTGATGTACCATATATCTTCTTGGTTTGGTTTTGTTGAGCTTCCTGCTATGTGGGAAACATTTGGCTTCTACTCTGCAGGGGTGGAAGACAAACACTCCCCCTGTGTGCAGAGCAGACTCTACTGTCCAGCCCAGGTGCCAAGGATCAACAGATTTTGGATACAGTATTTAATTTATAAGGCGCTTGGTGTGAAAAACAATATATCTCTTGTAAAAAACAAGATAGTCCTTGTGAACTGAAGCTATAGTATCACCAGCTAATATTAATGTTTATTGGAAAGATCAATACCCATATAAAGATGAACTCAGATGTCTGTGGGACACAACATTTCAAATCTTTCTAATAAGAAAAGATCCCCTCTACATAGCTTGGAGGTTGTCTGTAACCAGCAAACATTTGGGTACATGAGCAAAACACATCCATTCTTCTTCTTTAGTCTTTTTTTTTTTTTTTTTGTATGTTANTTTTTTTTTTTTTTTTTTTTTTTTTTGTATGTTAGGCCTTGTGCAAACCTAAATCTGTGCCGAGTCCTGAATGACTGCAGAAGTCCACTATGACCTATTGTTTATTTCACTTTGATCCCAGTAGCTTTGGAAAGGACTTTGGTGTGTTTACCTTCAAGTTACTCATCATGCATGCCCGTGGTTTGTTTATACACTGTAGCCTACTGAAATTTCCCCCTTTTCTTTCAGTTAAAGAAATAGGCCAAAGGTGATTTCAGGGTCCCTCTCTGGATACTCATCACTAATTCAAAAACCTTTGGCTTCCTCCAGTAAGTCAGGGGCATCTTAGATACCATCCTGCACTCACATTTCTCCAGTGAGCAAGAGAAATCTCAGTGCATCCAGAGAGAGAAACTGACCCTAAGTTTAAGACTAACTAGGACAATGTAATCAGACTGAAGCAAGCCCCGGTGTAACCATGCATCTCTGTCTCAAACTGTGATAATCTACTTTCCCCCCCCACCCTGCCCCTAGAGTAAGTCTACCAATATTTATGTTCAAAGTTTTCCAGTGGCAGTAGTTTAGGTGGTTGCTCTTTAACTGGGGAAAGGCTGAAAGAGAAGAAAAGCGCAGAATTGTACTTTTCTATCAAGAATGATCCCCTGCTCCTGGCCATCCTCCAGCCTCCCTTAGGCTGTTTAGGCTGAGGAGAACAAAAGTCCCAGGAAAGGGCATATGGCAAGTGAAATTATTAGCAGCAAGCCATGCCAGAAACCTGTATTTTTATCATATTCTACTAAATTTATACTATATACAGCTCAATAAAGACCCACGAGTCCTGAGAAAAAGATTACATAACTAAAAGGACTTTACATAATTTACCTGTGTCTCTCAACTTTGACACCTCATTTTCTGCCACCAGCCAGAACCCTGACTTTCCCCTTTTCCTTATAATCAGTGGGATGTTTGTATTGGTTAAAGAACCTTAAGAAGGACATACAAAGCTTGGGAGAAAATCAGCATCTAAGGTTCTTCATGAAGCACAAGTGTTTCAGCACATGCTTTGCTAGGCAGCACTGGTGTCCCATTCCACTATAAAAAGGGGGAGCCGGGAAGGATTCTTTTCATATATTTTCTGACAAAAAACTAAGCACAAAACATGGCAATATTATATGTGAAAACTGTTTATTGATATAAAACAAAAATTTAAAAAAACCAAAGACAATTTATTCCCAAGGCAGGTTTTCCAGGATAAGGAAACCAGCTCTGCTTTGCAGTCCAGTTTGGCACCTGCTAAGAGGTGCAGCCTGTAGAGTGAGCATCACCAGCCCTTTTATTCTGCTCCTCTGGAAGTGATAATTACATTATTGAAGTGATTATGTGTCATTTAACTCTAACAGAAGCTTCTCCAGCTGAGTGAAGGAGGTGAATTTTCCAGGCAGTTTTACAAGGAAAGGCTCTCTTACCCCAGCTGACCTGATTGAACATCTGACTGAACAAGCAGGCCTCATCCTTCCCAAACACGAGATAATCCTCCACAATGGCTTCAGGGATACCAGCAATGCAGTGGTGTGGTACTAGAAATAGCAGTTTGGTGTTTCTTCTCACAGGGAAGTATCCACGTGACTATTAAAAATGACCATTTATTGTAACACCTTCTTTACTTAAGAAAAGAGAACTTTATAAGTTAAAAAACAAAGACAGTTTTAAAGGTCCATTTATTGAATAGTAATCAATATACCCAAGTAGCCCAATACCTGTATCCACATTACCAATTGCAAGTATAAATAACTTGTGAATAAATCCATTAATTAGATTTTTTCCCCATGTTTAAAACCTGTTTTCTTCTAAATAACCCTAGCAATATAGCTTTATATTTAAAATTAGAACCTAAAATTATCTAATTTGAAGCAATATTATATATGAGTAAACTGCAAGATGAACTTCAGCCTGGAAAATTACTTTAAAACACTTTAGTGTTCATGACAGTAAAACACACATCAATATAGCTGTCAGTGCTACACATATTTCAGCAGGAAGTTCGCTTAAGCAATTTCAGCTTCAATTTTGTCTCTTTTACCATGTGTGATTAATTGAGAACTCAAAGCAGTCTCATCACATAAAGGCCCCATCCTCCAGCTGCCTGAAAGTTCTGCTGTACTCATGCAGAGTGCCTCTTTCAAGTACAGCTGGTTTACTTCTAGGAAATAAATTCCCAGGAAAAAAAAACTTGCACAATAGTTAAAGTTTCTTTGCAGAAAACTTAAGAATAGTTGTACTGTAAGTTTAAGCAGGGGAAGATACCGTTTGGGGTTTTTTTTGTTTTTGTTTGTTTGCTTGTTTGTTTTTTGTTTGTTTCATGTTGGTTTGTGGTTTTTCCCACCCTTCAAACAAGGTTTGATGCTGGCAGTCAGCCCAAGAGTGGGGTACTGCCCCACCCTTGAGCAGTGGCCTCCAGCCCTCCGGGCTGCTTCTTAGGCACTGAGAAAAAGAAAATCCTTGCTACAAACCCATCTGCCTCTCTACCAGACTGTTGTACTCTGCTTCCCCTAGTCTGTACAATTTTGGACATGACAGCATTTCACAGCACAGGACTAGCTGTTTTCTATGCACACGTGATATAGACCAGAGCCTAGAGCTTGTGTGGTTTCTACCCACAGAGTTTATAACAGCAGAAATAACTATGCTAATAAAAGCTTAACGTGTTCAGCCCCACCCAACTGTAATCTAATCATGACAGAGAGGCCCTTTTGCATGTAAGGCAAGGGAAAGCAGTGATAATTGCCACAACTGGCTGAAATGTTCGTCTTCTGTGCTGACAAAATACTTCCATTTATCTTTGTTAAAGGTAGCACCCTTGCTTTAGTTCCTGCTGCCCAGCTGTTGCTTGGCTTGCCTACAATCATTGCTAAACACAATAGCTAATTTGCCAATATTTATATCTTGGCAATCAAATTTTTTTTCCAGATCCATTCTGCTTCTTTTCTACTTTTCACTTCTTGACTCTGTCCATTGCAATGCCTATATCATAGCGTTCTTTTGGCCATTCATAGAGGAGGGTCTTTTCCTAGTAGTTTTGTAATTACACCATTGTCTTATTTGCAGGGCCTCAGCTGGAAATATATGTTTTATTTTGCTGTTTGGTCCTACTCCAGATCCTATTGGAACTGCAGACGATGAAATGCCTCTAGCTCCATAATGTACTAATTTATCCTACTTGATCAGGTTTCACATAGAAACTATGGATTTCTGAAATGATAAATGCTGATTTTGTGCAATAGTGTGCATGGTCAGTCACAGTGAGAACTGTTACCTCTAGAAGCTGTAGCTGTATTTTTCAGCATTAAGTATTCTGAATTTCAAAAAGTGTTTTTTAAAATGAGGTATAGCTTCTTCTTAAGTTTTTAGTTGTTATGCATTTATTTCAGTTTTCTTTAGACTAATACTAAAGTCATATTTCTACTAGGATGCCTTCACAAAGGTGACAGCGCTGAGCATGCATTTTACAGATGTTATTCATTGTTTCTATAACACAGACTCCCTTCTTGGCATTCTCAGGTGTTCAATCTACTTGGTTACTGCTGTGTGCTCCACTTGGAATAAAACTGCCCAAGCATCAAGCCAGCATGTAGTGATAATGTATCCGTAATCAAAGATGCAAAGAAAAATGCAAGTGTCACATCAAGCAGTGCTCTTACTGTGCTCAGTTTGAGATTGCAGCTGATTAAATATCTTAGTGGCTCTAGTCAATCTTGTCTACCTACCATGAGATTTCTGTCCACTTTAATGAACAAGTATTTCATTACAAGGTCTAGGAAGACTGTCCAAGCCAAGCAATTTATCTTTTCTTCATATTTTTCTGCAACTTTGGAGCTACCATAGCAGGGAAATATTAACTCCTTCAGTCCTGAAGTCACAGGTTCTTGAACAACTTGTTTAATCGTTGTTCCCTTGTCTGTCAAGCAATATTCCAAATAATGTCTTTCTGCAATTCTTTTCATGGATAGGAAAGGGCACCACTGTTTTGCCCTGAAGATATTTGTTAAGAATTGTATCAGATACATCCTTTAGGGCTGATTTTATTGTCAAGCTTAACTACTGCATAGCATTAGTAGATTGCTCTGCAATGTCCATTATTGCCGGGAAAGTAGAACACTCCTCTTTTCCACAAGCCACCATGCATGTGCCTGCAAAGGCACAGGAAGGCAGGAGAGGAAGACAGGAGATGCCTGAAAAGGAGAAATACTGCAGGCTGCTTTACTCAGCAGCTGGATCTGCATCCACTGAGGTCAAGAAGTGCTAATTCCTGAGATACAGTTCTGGGATGAGGAGAACAGGAAGAGCCATATATCTCCTGCAGCTAGAAGGCTTGCCCCTGCCACCTCCACACCCAGAAACGGGGAATGGGATATGGAGACTCTCTTCTGAGGGAGACACAGTATTCATTTGCTAAACAGACCAATCATCCAACAGCTCACCTCCTCCGAGGGCAAAATTTAAGATACTACCAAGTATTATTAAAGCTCATCCAGCCCTGGCTACCTTATGTATGTGTCCTTATGGACAAAAACACCAGCCCTGGGTGCACTAGCACTGAAGACTTGTGGAGCCAACAATAAAGGAGGCAAGAATGCTCTCCTCCATCCCCCCAGCTGCAGGCAGGAGTTCAGGAGAGCACAGACATGTGCTGGCAGCAAGGGATGATGAGCTGCAGGACTGCTGTCTACAGAAAGCCTCTCTTATCAGAGTATCCCATGAAGAGTAATGGCTGGACAACCCGAGACAACTCTGCAACCCCCTGTAGCTAAAACCCCAGAAGGGAATTCAGGCACAGCAGTTTTCAAATCCAGTGAGGAAAAGTTGTAGCTTAATGACCGACAGAGACAAAAGTCAGTAAGCAAGTTAAAAACGTAGTGGCCTGGCCAAAGATCAACTTCAGAAGTATCTCCTTGCAAATGTCAGAACTACGAGGCTAATAAGAAACAAAAGAAAGCACTGAGAATGTCAGGAAGAAATTCCAGGAAGTGGCAGGCAGGGTATTTGTGAAGATAATCTAAGGGATAAAAGATTGCAGGGGACCTGTCTGTTTGAAAACCAAACCAGCTAAAATTACCTGTTCTGATTAAAAAAAACACAGGACCCATCCTTTGACATACATGGCTTTTTTTATTCACAAGCACATAGTGACCTAAAAATCAAAAGGGAAAAAGTAAATAGCAAAAAGGACATGAGTAGATGAAAATAAAGAAATTATGTCAGCTTACAGATAGCAGAAACAGAAAGGCTGAATATGAAATCAGTTTCAACTATCATGGGGCATAAAAGACAATTAAAGGAGTTTGATAAAAGCATTAGAAATGAAAATAAGACAAAGTCTAAATAATGCAGAAAGAGTCCATGAAAGATAAAAGCAGAAGTGTGGTAATAATAGCCCAAAATAGGTATGAATTTAGCGTGAAAAAAATAGGAAAAAGCATAGTTAAGACTAGGAAGAAAACAGGTGGAATATATTTTAGAAGAAAAATGTGTGGCAAGAACTAGTGAAACTTGCTCTGCAGTCCACCAGGCCCTCACAGAAGCAATTTGAGATGATCAGTTTGAGACGATCAGTGATTTTCCTCCAGGTCATGGAAGGATAGGGCAGTCTTGCACTGAAGAAGAGCACATCTGAAGAGAAGGGGTTCACAAAAACTCAGCAAATTATAAGTCAAATGGCCTAATTCTGACATTAAAAAACCAAACCAAACCAAACCAAAAAACACCATGAAGAAAAACCTGCTACAATAATTTACTAAACTACCAGTTAATGTTCACTCAGGAAACAACATGCTCAAAAGTACACCTAACATGGACTTGTCAAGACCAACTCATATTTTACTATTGAACAGGCTAAAAGAGGTAAAAGAAAAGCTATGAATATGATACATTAAGGGGATTTTTTGTATGTTTTTGATATCCTTACAAAAAGGCTAAAAACCAGTATGCAAATAAAAGCACTGAAAATACATACAGAACAAAAACAAACTTCAAATCCTTGCTAGGTGGTTTTGTTGTGTAACTGGTAGAGCCTGTCATGTGGGACTGCTTTCTTCCAGACACATTTCAGGTTAATGATTTTTCCATTAACTACTTTAAAAAAAAATAAACAGTGAGACACTCTCAAAATTGGAGAAGAGTACTGTCCTGCTGGTAAGGCTTTGAGTGAGACATGGTGACCCTTGGCTATGCCTTAGGAAAGCTGTAAACACAAATGGAGTAGGCAAAAGGTTAAAAAATGTAATCAGCACAGCCTGTGAGAAAAGGCTAAAATAACTTGTTTACTCCAGGAAGAAAGACTAAAGAACAATGCCTTCCAATGCAGACATTATTTTCTTGCTCCCTACATGGAGTTAAGAAAAAAAAACTTACAAATTTTCAGTAAAGGAGAATAAGACTACATTTTTAGCCTTATTATGTAAGGCTAAAAATTAGTTCTATATCTGTAGCTGTAATATTAATGACTGAGCCTGGCCATCTAGGATATGTGGAATCTCATCACATGAGAATTTCGTTTGAACAAACAGAACTGATTTCCACAGACCTTCCTTGTGTCAGTGCATGGCAAATCAACTGGAATAAATGATTCCTTGAGACCTGATTTAGATTCACATTGCTGCTTTTAAATAGGAGTCTAAGCAGTCCACAGAAATATTCTGGGCTACATTTTGGCTTTTCAAATGCAATATACCAAGGGGATTAAAATTCTTCCACTCACACAGCAAAGCGGGGTGTTGCTGTCAGGTGTCAGATCATATGCTGAATATATATAGAAAAAGGAGAGCTTACCCAATGCTGTTCCTCAAACCTGCTGCTCTCTTAAGCAAGCAATGTGGGGGAAAAAAGGATGACGAGAGTTTTATTGTTTGGGCTTTTTTGTACAGTTTTTTGGGGGGTGGGTTTGGTGTGTGTGTTTTGTGGGATTTTGTGGGGGGTTTTTGTTTGTTTATTTTGTTGGGGCTTTTTTTGTTTGTTTGTTTGTTTGTTTTAAATTGAGTTCCTGCAGGGAAGAGGGAAACAGAAGGAAAAAAACCAGCCATGGCTTTCAGGGCTTCTTGCAGAGCATAGCTGTGCCCCAGGCTGCACTCTCA
The DNA here is from genome assembly GCA_013400515.1 of Erpornis zantholeuca. Taxonomy (NCBI): domain Eukaryota; kingdom Metazoa; phylum Chordata; class Aves; order Passeriformes; family Timaliidae; genus Erpornis; species Erpornis zantholeuca. The sequence continues at coordinate 140,431 of VZTN01024158.1, forward strand.
GTCCAGCTCTGGACTGTAAAAACCGAGGCTGCATTGGAAAGCAGGGGAGATAAACACCCCTTTTCACTATCTCTAGTGCACTGAGCAAAGATAACAGAATTTGTTTTTATGGCCCACATTTTCCAGAGATACTATTAGCAAGGTTAGAGTTTATCTTCCCTTCTACGTAAGTAACCTCCGCTCAGGTATGAAATAGAAAGTGCTGGTGAGAGATGGGATCTTAGACCATTCCAATTAAAATTACTGAATAATCACAGGATAGCTGGAGTTGGAAGGGACCTCTAGAGATCATCTAGTGCAGCTCCCCTGCCAAGGCAAGGTCGTCCAGAGCAGGTGACACAAGGACGCGTCCAGAGAGGTTTGGAATGTTTCCAGACAGGGATACTCGGCGACCTCCCCGCTCAGTCGGCTCCAGAGCCCAGCCACCCCCACGCTCTATCCGAGGCTCTCCCGCACCCCCATGCCCCCCTCACGCGCCTCTCGCGCCACTGGGGGCGGGGCCACACGCCGCGAGGGGCGGCGCGCCCAATGGGAAGCCACCTGCCGGCGCCCCACAGCCAATCGCGGCT